>NW_010729426.1:145012-186640 GCF_000365185.1 Nelumbo nucifera | reverse complement strand
TTGAAATTCGCCCCCTAATTCCACAATCTTCGGGCGTCCATACGATGGATCTCTCATCCTTTCATGCACCTCGCACACGTAAAGCCTCARGAACTGAAGTGACGCTTTGGACAACCCATTTCAGAGATGGCGCAATCATCAACCCAGCCGGTTCAGCTGGGAAAACCCATCCAACCAAAAGCGTTCGTCCCCAGCGATGCGCTCAACCAGAACCGACTTCAAATTCCTCGACCAACAACCAAAGAGCTCTTCCACGCCCCGCCATGGCGAAGCACTCATCTCCTCGACTTCAGAATTGGGGGATTGGTGTTCATATTCCGAATTGCAACTTCAAGTTCCTCAACCGAGAACTGAAGAACTCTTCTGCGCTACATCTTGGTCGAGCACTTCATTCCTCTACTTCAGAACTAGTGGAGTGGTGTTCAGGTTATGGTTGAGTTGGCTTCGGACGTCATGTGGTCGCCCTATTCCCTCGACCAAGTCAGCGTCGCGTCATCTCCATGGCCCAACTTAGCTCCGCGGCTACGTTAGCACCGCAACACCTCCGTGGCCCCACCCACCTTGTCCCTTCAGCCACAACAGCACCACATCATGAGGATAAGCACGACCAAGATAGGAGAGAAGATGGGGACAACTCCACTGGGGATTAGGTCTTATCCCGAAGACCTCGGCGGTTAACCTCATCCTGACAACCCTGGAAGCCTCATCTAATCAGGATACGGATCTTCGGCTATAAAAAGTTATCTGCCACTCAAGGTAAGGGATCGATCTCTTTACTCTCATACCGTTACTCTACTCAGACTAGCATTTCTCTCTAGTTGCTTGGCCCGACTACCTACTATTTTCTACTGACTTGAGCGTTGGAGTGCCTACCCGGGGATAACTCCTTGAGCTTTTGACGTCCTTCTTGATTTCAGTTCTCATAGCATGGCTTCATCCTTCCACTATAACCTTGATTCTTGCACTACCTGGAATCTAGCAACATCAAATCTTGCATGGAATTCTTCTACCGTTGTGTGCAAATAATAGTTGCATGACTCTATTTCTTGTTTTTTGCAAAATCTATTTTGTAGTTACCCACCAAGTGTAGATTAGTATTTTGGACATGTCTTCATTTACCATCAAGAAAAAAAAATCACTGCATCACATTAAAATTACATGAATCATTCTTTGTTTGCATAGGTTAGAAATCTTTCATTCTTAAAGTATTCAAGTTGTCTTTGTGAACTTTTACCTTTAATTTTTGGTTTTGATCTCAATCTCCATTAGTAAATAGCTGACCACACCAATATTCTCATTTCCTTCTTTCTTGGTCTTTTTATTTTACTCATTTTTAGTTCGGTGAAATCAGTCCTATATATTTCATAGCACAATTTCGTTTTGCATATAATGATTTGTTTTCATTTAATTTCTTTGCATAGAATTACAACTAGGTCATCTTAAGTTTAATTAATTGCATGTCATTTGGAAACTTTTGATTTTGCTCCTTTTCCTTGTGTTAAGCTTTTTATAATAATACGATTAACTTTTTTCTTCCATTTAGCTAGCCCTTTTTATCATTAGCTTAAAATTTGACAATGCTTTTCCAGCATTCCTCTAATGATTTGCATAGGGTAATTTTTCAATTAATTATTTTTTTCTCTTGAGTTATATCAGTTGTTCATAGCTGCCTTATCCATAGCACCCATTAGTCACATTTTCCATTTAACCTTTGAATATCTCTTTCGCATGTGTAGTAGGCTTCGTTCATCCATCACCCATTTCAGTGGTATTGCAAATAGTTAACCAACCCCATCCTTTTTATGCCATTAAATTCTTTAGTCGCTGCATTCTAATTGTGATCATGAATTCATCCTTTACATGTTATAGTCAATTTCATCATCATCATTTAGTCATTCCATTTGTTTAAAAGCATTTCTTAGTTAATTGGTCGAATGTTTAGAACTTCCTCTTTATTTTCTAGATTTTAATTTATTACTTTGGTCTTCAAACCCAAAGAATCTCTATCCTATTAAGTAATGAATCACCAAGAAAAAAAAATGCTTTTCTTGAAAATTTCAAATTTTTCTAAATTCCCAATTTTCAAAAATTTAGATGATGACTCATCCAATCCATATTCCTCTGTTCCCCCTCCGGATCAGATAGCCACAACGCTAATGCAAATGATAGGCTTTCAACCCCTCCTCTCCTCCATTTTATATAAAAAAAAAAATAGGATGACTCAGATCTTCATCCGACAGTTATCACCACCTTGACCCAGCGGCCCGTGCTGTTGACCACCAGGTCCACCACATGGTACTAACCTCAATAACTGAATTGTCACCAAGAGGCCTGACTCTAATTCATCTCCATCCGCTAGGTCAGACCCTACCGAATTGGCACCTCTGTCCTAAGTTGCAACTTTTACCAACAAATGAAAGTGTGTTTCTGAACCACACTCCCTCCGCAAATGGTCGAAGAATTGGAACAATCGTAATGCTCTTTCTCTTTACTCCCTTCGGACGACACCGAGGCCTATTCATCTAGCCAGATATTAGCTTTGACTTCGGCCTCGAGAGTGGAGGGCAAGTCATACGGGCATAATTGACCGCTTCCTCCACGGACAACACGCGGCATACCTCAAAGGCATACTCATCATCTCAGGCTCGATCAAGGGTACCATCGTTTTTTCTAGTTGACGCCATTGTGAGGGTGCTAATTGTGAGCATTTTATTATGATTTTGGTTGAGCTTTCCCAGTGCATTTATARCAGGATAATGCTCGGCCRCAGGGATCTCGCTCTATTAACTCCCATTATCATGGCCCCCAACATGCGTAACCATTACATCGCATCCAATATGCTAACTCCTGGGCGACTCCGACTATATAAGGGATTCCCTAGCTACAGGTGTAGTTCTTATTTGCACTTGCTTACTTCAACTGCTCAAGGTTACTGAGACCTTGGCCTTTCAAAAACCCTCGACTAATTTGACCATTGAAGTCTTCGTCCCTGGGAACTCCTTGTAGGTGGGACCCTCACAATCAGGGATTTCACTCCGTTAACTCCCATGATCATAGCCCCCAACATGTGCTACCATTACATCGCGTCCAATACGCTAACTCCTGGGCAACTCTGACTATACAAGAGATCCCCTGGCCACATGTATAGTTCTTATGCACACTTGCTTACTTCAATTGATCAAGTTTACTGAGACCTCGACCTTCATAAAGCCCTCAACTAACTTGACCATTGCAGTGTTCGTCTTTTGAACAACATCCTAGGGACTTTGGCATCTTTTGACTCCTTGTAGGTGGGACCCTTGGAAGTGACAAAGCTGCCCTCATCTCCAAATTTGACAGCAATAGTCTATTTATTTTTTTGGTTCATTTTTAACAAAGTATATTTTCAGGTTTAAAGACATATCATCAAAACCTTTACAACATTGAAAATATCAGTTGGGATGTATCATATTTTCTCCTTTAACGATTTATAAGATCAACTCTTTTGTTAATGAGTACATTTGTTTCACCATATATTTTTCCTAATGTTGTGTTTGGCTGCAGTGCAATCTTATTTGGACTAGCACAAATATATGGGAGTGCAAGTGAAAAGAATGCAAATTCTRGTCTAATTTTGTTTCGGGTTTTACTTCATTCTGTTTCATGTCTTATTTTATTTCATTTGTACTGATCAAATAAAATAAGGTAAATTTTAAAACAAAAACAAAACAGAATTTTCGTCCAAATTATTTGCCACAAATTCATTTAAAAGCGCATTTTGTGGTATAGAAAGAAGGTCAAACAAACATTTGATGGTATCGATAGCCAAAGCTGCTTCTTCTACCTAGCTACTTGGTCTTCCTATCCTGATTTCATGATGGCCTCTGTACAAACTGATTTTTTAAAACGAGTCCTGATTTCATGATGGCCTCTGTACAAACTGATTTTTTAAAACGAGTTGTGTGAATGATTATTCTTTTACGCATTCAAACAAGAAACAACCATCCTCATTCATGAAAGAAGGCCAAACCGCCGCCTCTAATGGAATTCTTAATTCGTTTTTTGGTAAGTCACTTATCCGGGTAACTGTTTCCTGGGAAAAACTTACCCGGGTAAATGCATTTGTCCATATTCTTTTATTTCTCATGTAAATAAGGTAATGACAATCTTAGCCATAAAAATTCCATTATTTAAAGGGGCATTTTTGTCCCATCCAAGTATTGGCAACTTTCCTCTAAATGGAAAAGTTAATTTATCCACCTAGACAAAAAAATAAACTTTCACTAGTCCCCACATATATAAATCTGAAAAAAGAACATGAGTTTCTTGGTCAATGAAAATCAAAATCCCATTGACCAATTTTCCCTCCTCTCAAAATCCAAAAAAGGAACGCCCCCTAAGTGATATATTTTGAAAGATTTAGGCCCTGTTTGATTCATAAGAATAGGGGTCTGGAATCAGAATTAGAATAGCCCATTCCGATTCCAACTGTTTGGTTGGGTTGAATCAGATTCCAATTTCCATTCCTGCTGGAATGGCATTCCCCCATTTGAGGGAATAGCCATTCCCTGCCGCTCCCTTGGAGGAATGAAATCCCATTCCTGTTCACTCCCATTTCCATTTCCATTCCTGTCTGAACCAAATAGATTATGGGAATGGACCAATCCAATTCCGATTCTAAAGGATTTCAATTCTTATTCCGATTCTAATTCCAACTGTAAATCAAACGGGCCCTTATAATCTTGTTCATGAACAACTAAATTGTCTACCTAGTCATAATTTTGTCAACTTGCCACCACTCCCCCACCTAAATCATTATTTTTATTTTCTGCTTCACTCTTCTCTTAATAAGAAAACATGCACTATTTTTTCTTCTTTAAGGCTGTTTTTGGTTTGAAGGAAAAAATAGGAAAAGAAAGGGAAAGGCAAAAAACTCTATACAAGGCTCGTAAAGTTTTCCTTATACCTTTCCCTTCCTATCCCTACCTTATCCTTCAAACCGAACATAGCCTAAAAGTAAACATTCTACAGTATGAAAACAATTGGATTTAGATTAGGAGACATGCAAATTTGCATCGAAAATCAATAAAGTCAAAATCGCTTTCATTCGTAACGCAAGTTCTCTATTGAATCGGAATAGGAGAATGAAAATTTACATTGGAAATGTGAGTTATTAATATTGCTGCAGATAGTCAACAATTTGATTATTGTAGGTATTTATAAAGACATGAAAGGTGAATGGGTGAATATTCCAAGTGGTTTAGGCTTTCTCTCTCTCGTTGCAGCACAAATGCAGTATTATGTCCATATTTACACGTCCCAAGGTGTATACTATTGGAGATCCAACAAATTAAGGATCCCTCTAAATGGTAACCTGAAGATCCTGTGCACTCTGACATACCTCAAATTCTCAACTTTCCTGTCAGATTTCTAATTCCAGACTTTCCTTAATTCTTAATACTTGCTCTCAGTTTTAATAGCCTTGCCAACATTCTTCTTTGAAGAACAAATTCGGTATGAATCTAAGTTGCTAGAGGATGATTTCATGGATGCGATATTGTATCCTATATATAATTTCTGTGATGTTCCAAGATATATATAAATTATACGAAAGAGAAGTTGTTCTAAGATAAGATACATACATATATTCATATATGCAGGATAAAAGTTTCTTTTATTTCTTTCTTCTATATATCAACTCCAACTAAAATGCTAGTTTATTCTGTGTTGTAGTGTTCCACCTAAATCCCAACTAACTGATGACATTAGTGAGAATTTTTTTCTTTGTTTTCTCAAGTATTCTTTCTTTAACTTGGTCTAGGTTGAGTATTACTATATTTCCCACATTATGCTTGAAGAGAGTATATAAAGCATTTCGAAAATCGACAATGAAAATCCTATATTTTCAAATTAACCGGCTCATATGGATAAAAATAATTAAAGTAATTGCATATAACAAAACCGAGTAGTATAGTGGTTACAACTGGACTACCCAAGGAAAATATAACAATAAGATGACGCCATAGCTATCACTAAGACTCCTGTCAAATTTGTGGCAATCATATTTGTAAATGATTTTTTATATTCTATGACTGATGTAGTTTATGTTTAACAGAACAGCTTCTTTACTCTCCATGTATTACAAACTGAGCAAAGTGAATACTTAATTGTTTAACTATCAAATCAAAAGTTACGATTCCAGTCAAATCGTATGATTTCTATTAATTACGAATCTCTTTGTTTAAGACTTAATATGTTTTGTATTAAAATTTAACCTTGGAATAAAAAAAGAAAAAACCAGCCCAACATAAAGGGCCCATAATTGGATTTCATTTCATTGAAAGTTCTTTTTAATAAAATGAAAAAGCGTGAAAGAATGTTTGGCAAAAGTTGCTATACAGTAGAATATATGGTTATAGATATACTTTTTCTTTAAAATTTTAAAATGTATAGTTTCTATTTTTTCTTTATAATATTAGGATAAACTTTTAGTTAATTTCTTTTAGGCCATTATCTAATAAAAGTATTAATGGTTTTAAATTTATTTATTCCATACTCTTCAAACATGTATTTTGCATTGATTCCTTTTTCATATTTAAATATTCAATTAGCTTAATTAGTATTAATAGTCATTAAAACTGGAACTAGTCAGTTTAATTAACAAATTCAAAATATTAATTAATAAAATCCCACAATTTTAAATTATGAATTTATTTATTCCAGTGTGATAGGTATGTATTTATTCATGCAAGTGTTTGTGTATTCAGAAATAGATAATTGGGCAGAAATATTTTCCTTATTAATTTTTTGAATTAAATTGTATAGTTTTTTTCTAATTAAATTAGAAGCACATAAATGGACATTCAAAACATAGAGGCATTCATATACATTTACATATACATATGTATTGTATACTATATTTCTCATATTATATTATATATGACTTAATTATCAATTTTATGTGACCAATGGAGGGTTGGCTCGTTGGTGTGTTAGCTGATGGTTTGTTCCAGCATTGACGCGGAATCAAATCCTGCAACCAGCACTTTGGGGAAGAAGGGGTAAGGGAGAAGTTATTAATGGTGCATAGCACTGGATACCAAAAAAAAAAAAATTCAGTTTTTTATGTTACATATCAATTCACATAAATATTTTCTATTTACCTTATAGTGACACTTGCATACCCTTAATAATGTTCCTAATTAATGATACAACTAAATTTTGAGAACTACTTTAATTTAAAATAATTGAGACAGCAAACATTTCTAACAACCTAGAATTAAATTGAAATTTGATTAATTGCATTGGTAGAAACTTTACAAGATGCTATATAGAGAATCATGGCTTATAGAATTTGGTAATTTCATGAATTGGAAATCTTTTAGCTGTGGCTTCAGTCCCTGCAACAGAAACCCTTACATCATGTATTCCCAACCTAGGACTCCATTTGRGAAAATTCTAAAAAGCTAAGACCAATTTCACCTATTTCAAGTTTTGGTTTTGGTCCAAAGTGATTTTATTATTATCAAAAGTTTCCATTCTATCATTATAAAAAATCCATACCAGACTTGGTCCAAGGGTCATAGTAGATCTTATTGTAAGTCCCTTCTACTCTCAAACTATAACCAATTCAATTTATACCCAAGAAACTACAAATCATTTCACCTCTCATATAGAATATCATGGAAGCCATCAGTAAAACAGCAGGGACCCCAACTGATGTAGTCAATGTGCCTGTACTCCAATGGCCTCTCAAAATAAAGTGAAAAAAGCACATGCTACCCATTGAGAACAAAACGTAGTACTACTAGCAGTTCTTGAACCTAAATAATACATTTCCAGAGAGTTCTGATTGGCCAACCCAATCTTTCATTCTACAAAGATGGTGGGCCTTTCTGTTGCCAGGTATATGCACTAAAGAAGGAAGTGACTCCTTGTAGAATCAATAGTAGTAGGCAAATGGAAGGAATGAATAGTTTCTACTTAATCACCACCTTTCTGATGGGACCATATACCCATTTCAGATACTAAATAGAACTCTTAACTAGGAGAGAAGCAAAACCTAGCTAAGATGTTAAAACAGAGATCAAGAACATGTTCAAGAGAAGGTGGGACCCATCGACCACCTCCCTCATACTCATACATCATCACTTTATCTAAAGCCACTTACATTTTTTTATTTATTTTGGTTCATTATTTTTTTGGCCAATAATGAACCTTAATTATGAAATTATTCATTCCACTACTTCTCCTTGCATGAGCATCTTAATTACCTTAACACCGTCAACCCACCCAAGATAAGACCTCTGCATATTCGTACCTGCAGCACTTGTCTAAAGATCATTTCAATGCTGTAAAACAAATGCCATAGAGATGGATGAATGGATAGATAGATGAAGAGAGATGAGAGAGAGAGGAAGGGAGAGATGAATAATATACAAAAGATAGAAAAAAGGATTGTATCACCAACCAAGTTATACCTATGTACAAACCATTAAAAACCCTGTATTCTTCTCACAACCATCATCAAATGTTCATCTCTAATTTACAGCCAACCTCTGAAAACTTCTAATATTGTTATGTATGTATATAAGTATGCTGAATGTAGAAATCCAGTTATGTATAAACCCTCTCTCCCGGGTCTAGAAACTTACCTCCCAAACTTCAAGCTTTTTTCTTTTCTCTTACTTCGTCTGTTCGACCCATCCATATGATATTTGATTTTCTATTTTTGAAGCTGTAAAACCAATCTCAAGTAGAGTAGTAATCAGCGATACTTCGCATGACCTGTACCTGGGTGGTCAGACTCTTTATATAATGAGCAGTTTCCTCCAACAGCTTGCAGAAATCCATGGATTTACCACCCGGRACAAGTCTTCGGAGTTCATCCTCTTGGTTCACGTCTCGCCTATGCTTATTTGCAACGGCTTTCTTCCACTTTGAGATCTTGATCTTCTGTCTCATGGAAGCTCGGCATATAGCTCGGTTTCGAACCTTGCAAATCATGGCCCGGCTCCAAGCTCTCTTCGATCCAACAGCGGAAGCCATTGACGCATAAGCAGCAACCTTAATTCTCTGGCAGCGCCGACTGATGTCGACGTGAGAGGAAGAATTGGGCTCCTCCCTTCTTATTTCTGCGAGAGCTCGAAGAAATCTCCGGGTGAAGCTGGTTTTCCGACAAGGGTTTGAGGATAAGCTCTTGRAATTCATTGAAGCTAAGTATAACTGAAGACTCCTGGAAGATGCAGAGAGAAATTAAGAGAGTTAGAGAGAGAAGAAGAGAAGAGACTAGAGAGGAAGAAGTTGTATAGTTTTTTAGGCTTGAATAAGTTGGCTACTGATATTGATCGTACTACTTATAACTAACTATGGGGGGTTACTTTTTCGGATAGATCGAAAGACAAACGACCATTGGAGATAGGGATTTTCTTCTGACACAAAGGGTCCGCTTGTTCAGAAAGGCAAAAGGCAAAATTCAGTTCTGACACAAGGTATCAACCTGCCAACGACAACAGCCTCAACCAGTGAGTAGAACAAATTAACTCAAACACAAACGAGAGAGAGAGAGGGGTTGAAGAAGAAATGAAGGGGGAGCTTGTGGTTGTAGAGGTTTCAAGCAATTGGGAGGAGGAGATTAGTAAAGGAAGATTGGTGTGAGAGGATGAAAATTGGACGGTGGTGAGAGGGAGGAAACTTGGGAATCAAGGTTTTATTTTAATTTTTTTTCTCTTTCAACCACTCTTTATTTGAGATTTAGAGTTGGAGAAGTGGATTTATGGGCCCACAGGGGGCCAACCACCACATGATCGCACATGGTTGAAGCGACCCACTTGGGGGGGGGGGGGGTGATGGGACCTTTTTCCTCCTTCGGTCCGTCATTACTTTTTGGGTTTGTTAAATTATTTATTTCTTTTGTTTTGGACCTGGTTGGGTTTCCCTTTCAGCTTCATGTTCAATGTAATTAGAATAAAGGAATTAAGGAAAGGCGGCTGAATTTTACTTTACAATATTTCAACAACATCAGCCCAAGGGAAGAATCCTCCCCAACCCGTGATCAACCCTGGAAGAAATTTGTGTTCATGTGCATCTCTCTCATACAGCCTACGTTTAGATCCTCCATAGTTGATGGACCCACTACTTCATTTGTATGAGGGAACTTGATCAGATCATATTCAGATGATGTTCCACAGCAGGGATGAACACAAAGAACACAATAAATTTATCAAAATCAATCACCTCATTCCCAAAGAACACAATAAAATAATAAATTGTTTATATGATCTAATTAATCATATTTATTTTTGGCTGGCTAGGGTTCTAATTAGAATGGACCCCCTGAATGTGTATACTAGATTTTAGCTAGCTAGCTAGGTTTTCTTTATCAACCTTATAATGAAAGAGAGCATTAATTTCGTATTTTGATATGGAGACCCCTCAACAAGTATGGGGTCGGATTAAAATATGTGATCATGAATCTCTATAATCTAGGGGTTTAGGTCACTCTATAGGCGGGCCATAGACCAAGAATTGCATCTATCCATATCCTGACCACAGATGAATGGATCCTTTCATGGTTTTATGGTGATATATCTTACATACACCTTCTCTTCTAGGCTCGTGTCATTATTCCATGTCTGCTTTAATGTCTAGTTTATAGCCCAAAATTACCAATTACCAATTTAGAATAACAAGTGACCAAAATTAGGCTGTTTTCCCTTGATTCTTGAAAACAAGAAAGAGTACATTTGGTCACTTGTGAAGCACATAGATTATTAGGGCTTGTTTGGATCAGATTCATGAACTTGTAATTTGCCATATAACTGAGGTATTGGTACAGTAACATTATGGAGTGCTGTGTTTATAATTAATTATCTTCATTAGAACCTACTTAATAATGGACGTTTGATACTGTATGAACACAGATTAATTAATATTTATCCACCACGCCAAAAACTAGAATAGAGGCTATATCCCTTGCAGCAATATATATTTAGATTAGCAAAGGCCAAACTGCCTTGTTGGGAAACTTTTTATTGTATTTGTATTCTTTTCCCTTCACCAGAATTCCTTTTCATAAAGACACTTAGAGACAAGCAAGAATATCAACACGCACGCTCAACTTCATTCATATTTCTTGCTATTGGTGGCCTCCATTTGCAAAAGATGAACACTGGAACCCACCTTGCTTCACGGTTCATGTCCATCAAGTTTTCAATTTAGACCTCTTAACCAACCTCATTATTATGCTTAATTGTCAAATTAAGACGAACCACGTGGATGTGATACCAAAGGTGGTGCAAATGTATTGTCTTGGTGACGCAGTGACACGTATGAACCTATTTTTCTTTTTTTGGTATTCAATGCGACTTTGACCCCAACCCCACGGGAGTAAGGTTATGTACGCTACACCTGATTAGTGGGTTAGTGGAGTTTGTGACTTGGTGCACACGGGCTGCTGTACAATCTAGAGAATTTGTCTAATGCAGCTTGAACCCACCTCTCTTCATCAAAAAGGATGTCTTCTGAGTAACTTGACTTCAACTGGACTGGATCAAGCATAAACCTATTGAAACAATTAAGGTATTTGTCCATTATACTTATGGCATATCTATCTATCTATCTATATATATATATTAAATGTGGATATGTATTATAAATAATAATTTTTTATGATGACGATGATAGTAAATAATATGTTTTTAAAATTATTTTATATATTTTTTTTATATTTCTATATATCAAAAAATTATTCTTATTTATCACGCTTATTTTTTATTACCATGATGAATATACGATATTAGAGATGTATCCAAATATTTTTTACATTTTTTTGTATTTTTTATATTTTGAATTTGTATTGTTATTTAATTATGACATCAAGGGCTTATGCATTTGAAGTTGAATTATTGACTCGCCACCAGATAGGAAAACAACCCCATTTTTTGGGTTGATTTTAAATTTATATTTTATTTATATCATCAATAAAAATATTATTTTTTGTCGCATTTATTTTTTTAATATAGTAAAATAATATAAGATTTAATAAAATAATGAGTGTTAATATCCAAAATATATGACTTAATGAGAGGGAATTGAATGAAAAGAAATGTAGTAGTTCAAATTATATGTTGTGTCTTCACAATTGGAGAAAGACCAAATTCAAAAATAGGGCTATTCTAATAAAAAAATATGATTGAATGAATATTAATGGGAGCTAATACCTTAAAGTGATTGTTCAAATTACATTTCTGTCCTTACAATGAAAGGGAGGCCAAACTAAAAAATTGGAGTATTTTAGTCAAACAAAAGTTCCACTTGTAATCATCATATAAGCCTTATCTCAATTATATGGGGTTTCCCCATTCCATTCTTTTATATATACTTTTTTGATAATACGTGAGGGGAAGCTAAGAATTCCAAGCAAAATCCTCCTTGGAGAAGAAATATTAATAATAATAATAATAATATTTGCAATGCAAATTTGCAACTAGAGTGGAAAATTAGAACAGTTTTAAACCTTTTTTTCCCAAACTGTCCCAGTCTTTTAGATCCATTCTCATAATGTTGATTAGGGCTGTCATCGGACGCTGAATGTTTGATTAAAATTAGTCTGATCAGGTACATATTTATATAATTATATGAAGTTTATAAATGACAATTTTAAAATTAAATATTTATACACATTTTATACATGTATAAATTAAAAATATTAATTTTTTTGTTATTTTAAACACAATAAAGTGGATGCGGATTAATTCTGAGTCCAATCTGAAATCCAAAATATAGGACTTTGATCAAATTCAAATCCAAGCGTTTGATAATCAGATCGGACGTGGATTTAACTCGACCCGATCCGTTTACAGCCCTGATGTTGATGATGTACCCACTTATCCCTTATTAAGTTATTCATAAAGGGATGATAACTTATAATTTGTAAAAAGCAAAACATGTTTGTTCTTGGGGGATATTTGATTGATAACTTTATAGAAATTGGTCCAATGAAAGATTAGCATATCTTATCCACACATGATGGAAGGAGAAATTCGTCCAGTGGGGTTTMATTCAAAGCTGAATTGAATTCTTATAGCTTTTCGTTTAGCCTTTCCTTTCTTTTTTCCTTTTAATTTTTGTGTGGAGAGAGAGAACATTTGATATTGTTTAGAATTGGCATTTGTTGAGAGGAGTTGCCAACTTGCCCACTGTTTTCAAAATTTTCAAGCTGCCGGATCCGATCCGTTATTTGGATATGTTGACCAACCCGACCCACCTCCTCCATATACCAGATTGGTTTGGCCCATCAATTAAAATAAGGAAATTCTAGGTTAGACAGTATAAGGTTGAGACCCTTAAACATGACCCGAGTAGAACAGATTCATTAAAACCTATTCATGTCTTTTCCACTTTGTAGTTATGATATATCTCTAATCTTGTTTATTTGGTTTACAAAAATGTAACCTGTAGGCTTCATTGGTTTGTTCTTTTTTCTTGGTTTAATGTGTAACTTAATTGGTGAAACTCTTAACGTTTTCATCTTGAAATACAAACATAAAATAAAACAAAAATAAATAAAAATTGTTTCAAACCAAGTTCATATTTGGTTTTCACACAGAACCGTTCTTACAGTCTTTTGCAACCATGTATTAGAAACAACTTGGTCTTTGTATGTCTTTATCCATGAAGAAATATATTCAATGCATGGCTGTAAGGAACTATCAGGACGGTGTGATAGTTTTATGAGGATCAAATCTGATTTCTTTGAAATCGATTAAGACCTTAAGGCTATATTTGGTTTGAAGGAAAAGATAAGAAAAGAAAAGGAAAATAGTCCCTCATAATTGTATGAATAATATGGATATGTATATTGATACATTATAAAGATATCCCACTCGATTACCTATTTTTGTCATACTAGTAATATTATGATGTACAAATGTATCAATTTATCAAACAAATAAGTTTATTACCGAATTACATGTAAAAAATGTTATTGTAGCAAAAAAATTATAATGGGTCGGATCACGCATGTCTCTCTCTCTCTCTCTGAAAGATTTTTTATTTACATGTGGCATTCATGGAGGTTTGATGGGATATAGATGAGGTTCTGTTGGATGGTCCTTGTCTCTGCTTTCATGGATATTATTTTGGCTACTACAATAATACCAGGCCCAAAAAACAGTGCGTGAAGGGAATGGAATCACGCCAACTCCTTTCAACAAAAAAAAAAAAAAAGGAGTAATATGAGTAGGGTGGCCCCCCTTTGCTGGTATAAAGTGTATTTAGATAACATGCTGCGCATGTTCAAGGCACCCTTTATATCTGCTTTCACAATTACACCAAACCCCCCTTCAATTCCACTCTATTTATAGTTTTATACATTCATCCTTAACCCATTATCTTGTGTAAATCCAACTCCAACTGCAGTAAGTAAACATCAAATGGAAATCTTATCTTGGAAGACCTTGTTAGATAGAAATGGGCCCCCAGAATCCGGGCAACAAGACAACCTTGATTAATTAATGGTTAGGGTTTAATGGGTAATGGGTTTGGCTTGTGACTCAACATGATACTTTCAATGGGTCAGGTTTGGGCCAGGTCCACATGTACCCTGACCCAAAACCTATTCTATTTTATGCATGGGTTCTAGGTTTTGTCGGGTCCTGGCCCCATTACGGTACTGGTGTGGTTCAGACCCAAGCGTGCAAATGCTTGGAACTAATGGGTACAATTGGGTCAGAAATATGTGCACCCAGACCCTACCATTCAAGGATACCCATGTTGAGACTGATAGGACTGTCAATGGGTTGATTCTTGATTAACAATCAAATTATGTATATACATTATGCCTGTACTAATATATGTATGTAAACAGATGACAAAGATTCCTCCTAGCCTTTTATTTATGTCTCTCATGACTTATGGGTAATGGTTTCATATAATACGCCTAAAATTGTCATTTTATAAAGGATATAAGGTATTCTGAGGAGAACAAGAGAATTAGCTGCTAAGGACCTCAATTATAATCGGATCTTATCAGGTCAGACCTAATAAGCCTGATTAATTAATATAAAATAAGTGGGTTGGTTCTGGGTCTATTACTTATAGATCCTAAAAGATCTGGGCCAGAACTGGATCAGTTGTTTAGCTTTCGGTCTGGGACCAATCTACCTTGACCCAGATCAGAACCAACCGATTGACAACCCTGTATGAAGCTAATCACTCTATCGTGGCTGGCCACCCCAGATAATCCTAACCAAGAAGAAGATCCAAACCTGAACCAGGAAAAGGTTGAGCGTTTTTGGCGGGTCGGCAGGCTGTATTTGAACTAGTCAATTCCTAACCTCGCTTTCTTTCCCTTAATAATTAAATAATATGTGATTATGTACGAGGGAATGAAATACTGATAGAGAAATTAATGTAGTTAACATGTCATTTCTCACATGGATGGTAGCTTCAACCTAATCAAGCTTAATTTCAAACGACTAATCAGTGGAATTAGAGCTCCATAGTGTGGGGCCCTCTTTTTCATTAGGTATGCACTATTTCTATTCTCTTACATGAAATAATGCTCATTCACTGCTTTGAAAGAGTAGCTTGTGAGGCTAGGATTAACCCAGCCCACACGCCCATCGAATGTCTTGTACTGCCAATATCTAATATGGGTTATAAGTTACAATCATTTGGATTTGATCATTTATGGGCAAATTCTGGATGGGAAGGAATCTAATTAACTCTCTTTTATTGAATGCCACAGATTTGGAATTTAGTGTAGGGACCCACATGGTGGGACATAATCTAGCTTGTAGTGTGGGCCCAATCGTGCAGATTCCATATCCTGTCTGGTCATATGTGTGTGGCCTAATTATGCTCTCCGGACATCAAATTTTGACTTGGCCACACAATGAGCCGGTCTACTGTGCAATGCTCTGTTACAGTTCATAATCTGGGTGACTGCTGGATCTTTTCACTACGCAATGGTTTGCACCACTGCTGCTGGAAAACCCATCTTAATTAAGTCTAAAATTGGATTACTTACTTTTACATTATTTTGGTTAGTCACAAGTTATTGCATTTGTCATTTGCATTTCTATAGCCTTTGGCTTCTCATTATTTTGCTAAATCAAACTTCATGCAAAGATGAAGTTTTCTAGTGGGGTTTGGTATCATGGTGTTGTGTCTCTATTGTGATTTGGTTGCAATAAATAATAAATCAGCACCACTTAAGTTATTATGCTTTGATCTTGTTTGGCAGACTGATTGGTTATAAACATTTTCTATTTTTCTTATATGGGATAATGTTTCCTCACTTTTAGAGGAAACATCATTTTGATATTTTGATATTTCTGTTGTTGTTGTGTTTCTGTTTGTGGTACTTACAAGTAATAAAGCACATTAAACAATTGTACATTTTTTCCTCATATTTGGTGCAGGGACACACAACACTTTGATACCAAACATTGCCCTAATATATGACCTTTTAATTTGCTTAGTTTTCATTTAATTTAATTAAGTGGAGAAATAATATTTTGATTAAAGGCATATTTCTGTAATTTGTTTAAATGTTCAATGGGACAAAACTCTTGTACTTTGCAATGCCAAAACCTTTTGCCTAGCTACCACAAAAAAGATAATGAAATTTTATATTTAAAATAAGTTCCTTTTCTCAAAGGAGATTATTAATTTATTATTAAAAAAAAGACAGGCCATGTTTGGAAGTGCTTATGTTCAAAATAAGTGCTTATTGAATAAGTGCATAAAAACATGTGCTTATTCGAATAAGCACTTACTTGCATTTGCATTTGGCACCCAAGTTTTTCAAGTGCTTACTTTAAAAAATAAACACTTATTTCATATTGTGTGTTCGGTAGTCTTTTTCCCTAATAAGCACTTAAATAAGCATTTGTGATTATTTTGTCCTTCATTTTCTTTCAAATTTTACAAAAGCACTTTTATGAAAGTATTTTTACGAAAGCACTTTTATAAAATAACTTTATAAAAGTACTTTTATGAAAGCACTTTAATAAAAGCACTTTTACGAAAGTAATTTTATAAAAGCACTTTTACAAAAGTAATTTTATAAAAGCACTTTTATGGAAGTACTTTTACGAAAGTACTTTTATAAAAGTACCTTTATGGAAGTACTTCTATAAAAGTACTTTTATAAAAGTACCTTTATGGAAGTAATTTCATAAAAATAATTTACAAAAGCACTTTTACAAAAATACTTTTATAAAATTCCACTAGGGATAGTTTTGGAAGAAAAAAATTGAATGAGTGCTTATTAAAAAAAGCTAGAAATTTGGACTTAAAAATAAGTCCTTATTTTTAAAACAAGCACTTATTTGGGCTTATTTCCCAAACACCAATAAGTGCTTAATGGTGTGTGGTCACGGTCCAAATAAGCTCTTATTTCGAATAAGCACTTATTTTTAAGCACTCCCAAACATGGCCTCAGAATATAAGCTTGAGTGAACCCTTAGATTTTCTTTTTTTTTTTTCTTTTTTTATAAAAGAGAACATGAACAAAACAATATAATAATCAATCAATGAATAATAAATAAATGAAATGGCAAATTTCTTAAACTACCCCTATTGTTTTGCTAATTAACAAATTGCACCCTTACTGTTTAACTATTGTCTTAAACCACCCCCACTGTTTCTGACAATTGACTAGATCTAACCCTGTCATTAGCGTCCAATAATATTCCGTCAAAATTCATAGACATGTGACACCTTGTGCAAATTAAAAACTTTTTAGAACACTATTACCCTTGTCCCCTTCCTCTCAATGCAACCACAAAACATCAGCATCCCCTTCCTCCTCCGACCTCGCTCTCTCTCTCTCCATCTTCCCAAGAACCCATCATGGCTAGCAAATGGATTGATATGATTTATATTTGAAGGGACCAATGTGATCCATTCCCTCCACTGGTTCAAACGGAAAATGGAGGCTTCTGTACTTATCATCGATGACTTTATGAGCGGGGCCTAATAAGGATCGGACTCCCAATAAAACCTCCAGAAGATAGCATCGACGGATTCGTTAACTTCTAGCTGTATGGAACACCATGCTGCAATTACTTCGTTGGGTTTTCTGAGTATCCATTTCACCTGTTGGTAAAAGTTGGGGATATCAAACCAGTGAAGAGCTTAGGATGCTGTCACAAACATCGACGCTTGCTTGTGTTGCCACTTTGTTTTCGACATCATCTATRGACAAGATGGGAGAGGTCTACTCGTAGTGAATGTTGGGTAGCTTGGGTGCAAATGATAGCTGCTCCTGGCTTGTGACTATGGCCACCACGTTCTTGAAAATTCCGGCCAACTAAAAATAACAAAGTGTCAGAAAGCCTGAAAAATTGTATGTTTATGTGTGTGTGAGAGAGAGGACTCATAGATTTTGCAGATTGGCAGCTTCCAGTGCTGACGTCCCAAGAAAGGTCGTGAGATGGAGTCTTAGATGCAATGAATTGGAAAACCATAGCTGGGTAACTCGCCCTGCTCGATTGACACCTCCTATGGCTGAACCTGCTAAGTTGCTTGCCTCACCAACTGTATCGATCTCTGCAACTGTACCCACCANCCCGCCCCTCTATGGTGACGTCATCTTCTATCCCCTCCATCATGAACAACACAGTTTGAAATGGTGACCGCAACAAGAGACGTCTTGCTAACCCTATCAAAGGTTATTCAGATTTCCATTAGATAGAGGCGGAGTCAAAACAGGAACTTGTAATTCATCTCAAGCTAAATTCTTGTAGTTAGGTATAACCACTTGGAAACCCTTTAATTCATCTCTGGGGAACCACTCTGTTAGTGGTATAACCAAAAGAGGGCTGCCAGAGATGATGCCACTGCAACGAGTTGCAATGATAGTGACAATACAAGAGAAGGGATAAAGAGAGAATGAGGGGAGAGGAAAAATGGAATCGAAGGGCTTAAGGGCAAAAGGGATATATTATTCATTCTGTTACGACTTAACAATGATGGAAATTGTCAAAAACAGTAGGAGAGGTTTAAGACAATAATTAAATAGTAAGGGTACAATTTGTCAATTAGCTAAACAGTAAGAGTAGTTTAAGAAATTTGCCCTAAATAAAACTATGATGTATTTAGTAAAGAAGCATGGGCATTTCGCAGTGCACATGCATTTGCATTTGCGTATTATCATCTACACAATTTCTAACTATAACCATGATAATAATACATCGAAGACATCATACAGTCCTCAAAGCTTCCCTTTTGGTGTTGATTTAGAGTTGAACTGCTCAAATAAGAAAAAAAAAAAACATATGAATGTGCAAGCTCTAATTCAGTAAGGCCCTGTTCGCTTTCCGGTAAGTTATTTACCCGAGTAAATGCAATTACTTGGATAAATTTTTCCTGGGAAATACTTACCTAGGTAAGTGCATTTACCCATGCTCTTTTATTTCAAGTATTTGCAACTCTCCCCTATGTGGGAAAGTTATTTACCCACCTAGGAGATGGGTATCACTTTCCTGGGTAAGTGATACCCAGGAAAATAAATTTTCCCTGATCCCCACATATAATTGAAAAAAGAATATAGGAATCTTGATCAATGAAGACAAAAATACCATTGACCAACTTTCCTCCCTATAAACAAAAAAGCCATTAAATGGAAGGAAAAAAATACAAAATTGTCAAAACAAATAAAAAATAAATACAATCAAAAAATTATATTCTAGCTTGTTGACTTGACTTGTTGAGATGATGATTAACCTAAGAAAGAATACTTATACCAGTCCACGTTACATAAGTATGGATCATACATTCATACTTTTCAGGTTCAAGTATTTTATTTTCTCAATTTCATTTCAGCTGGTAAGGTTTCTCAATAGATTTTTTCCCTCTAATATGCCTTTTTAGGCAAAAGCCCATAGGACTTAAGCATAGACAAGCATAATACTATTCATACCTTGTGTTGAAGTTTTAATTAATTACAATGGATATAATAAGAATCAAAGAATAAATTATTGAGTTAAACAAACTTTAATACCATGTTAAGGAATCATTCAACTTAAAAATTTATGCTGTCAGGTGTGGTCCTCAAAATAGGTTTCTATTTTGCAACATAAATGAAGCGGGTTATATTTGAGTACTCATCCCATTTTTATTTTTCTTCATACTAGAACCAGAAAACATATGTTTCATTAATTGGATTTTTTTTTCTGGTTTACCATATTAAATCCTGAATTTAAATTTGTAGGAACATGCATGGAATGTGAAAGAGTCTTTTGCCAACCACATGACAGGGCGACAAGGACGTTGAACCAAGTGAGACACATGAAAAACAACAACTAAAGAAGATCCTAGCCTGCAATGGGTCAAATAATCATCGTATTACATCAAGTCGTTTCTACTTGATCCATGGGTTACGTTGCAAGGGAAGGTGATTGTGCGCGATATGGATGCTCCTACCTGGATGATAGCTTGAACGTCGATTGCTTAATTGGTTGGTCGAACTGCAAAACAGGTGGATCAGAGAACCTGGGGTGGCTAGTCCGACGAGGTCGCTCCAATGCTTAAGTCAGTATTGTGGGTGAGTAGCGAGCTGAAAGCATGAGATTTGGAGAACTAGAATGCACTAAATCACGCATACCTGGGTCCAAGGGGTTGATTCTCTTATATAGTTGGTCCGTTATGCCCTGGAAGGCAGAAATCGTGCTAGTTGACAAGGATTACCGTTTCTCTCTGATTCAAGCGGGATGAGATTAAGGCCTACGGTTACGCGGCATGATCCCAAAAAGTTTAGAGACATTTGGCAGGCTTCTAGAAGTCTGATACATGTCACCTCAATAAGTTAGGCAATCCCGAGCTACTAGGACCTCAGTCATTGCCGAGATACTCGAGACACCCGAGGTGGTTTGACCCACTGAGGTGATAGGTGGTGCCAAGATGGTAGTAAACACTGAGTTACAATTTAGCTGGCAGGCCGTGTCCATGTGTTTGCTACTTACTAGGTTGGGCCAAATTACCCCTCATCAATTGCCCCCCACTCCCCGTGCCAGGTGTCCCGACCCGGTGCGGGGAGTTCATGACGAGCTCTGGTGGATTTGGCCTGGTTCCCCTCCCAGGTTGAAGTTTGATTCGGTAGTTCAATCATGACGGCCCAAGAGGTTCGACTGGGAAAACTAGATTGTGTTTTAGGGACGCGTGGACATCACGCAGTTTATTTATCTCCGAGGACGTCAAAATGCACACTCAACTAATTTCGACCTCGGAGGCATGCAACCGGTTTTCATAGGAGTCGTTGGATCGTGTAGATCCAAACCGTTCAAATTAGGGTACAATGGCTATAAAGAGGGGCCTTGGGGACCCTTTCACTTCACCATTTATTGCGTGTTCATGGTTCTGAGGTCGCGCATTTGCTCCCAGGTCGGTGTCAACCGAGGCCGAGGTGGGCACCTTGGCCCAGATGGGAGAGTCTGGTCCTGCCGATGTAGACACTTTGGTGCATAGCTCTAGATCTAACCCGTCCGAGGCAAACACCATATCATAGGAATATGAGGTCTTCGGGAAGGAAGCCTCAACCTCTTGTTGTTCTCAGAAGCCGGGGCCAGATCACTTCGGTCCTTTCGTCATGACCGGGGAGAGGCTCCAAGAGTTAGCAACTTACTACAAGTTTTCCAATGACCATGGCTGGAGTATTCCCATGGAAGGAGATCCCTAGGATCACGATCACAATGAGATTGTGGTTTTCGAAGAGCAATTATCTGTCGTGCTGCGCTTCCCACTCCACCCCTTCATCATAGAGATTCTGAAGTTTTTTAACATCACCATAGACCAGCTTCACCCCAACTCAGTTCGTATCATAGTAGGTATCATTTCCCTCTTCCATGACTTCGTTAGGCCCTTAACCTTGGACATCTTCAGCTTTATCTGTTCTATTAAGAAAATTCCCACCAGTGTCACCTCGTCCGAGAAGCATAGTTACTACCTAACCCCCCGACCTGGGTACAAGATCCTGTACGGGTACCTTAACAAGGTCCTAGCTTGGAAAAGGTGTTACTTTATTGTTATTGTGGCTGGGGGGTGGCCGTTTCCGATGCACTGAAGGACGGCCATCAATGACCCCAGCATTAGGCTAGATAAAGAAACAAGGAAAGAGATCCGTTCCCGGGCGAAGTTCAGGTTAATGTTGAAAGACTTTCTAGCCGAGAAGAAACTAGTCAACGCAGGGTTAAGCCCGGGTAGGTCTCCACTTCGGTATTTCACATACTTAGTCTTCTTACTTCATCTCTTTGGCTAATTGGTTCTTTTTTGCAGGGTCATGGCTGATATTTTGATCTCAAAGCTTTTCACCAACATGAAGAAGAAGAAGAAAAGGAAGGTATCCCGCTTCGATCTCCCAGCTGTAGAGCCCGTTGCTTCTCCTGTACTTGTTGCTTCGACAAAGAGGGAGGATGCCCCGGTCATCAACCTAGTTGAGGATGACCATGGGACCAAGTCACCACTTCGCGAGTCCGAGATGGCGTAAGAGCTCGAACCCTGACCCAATGAACCTAAGGTCACCACATCCAATGCAAATCTCGGGGGGGGCTAGAGTATCTTCGATGCTCAGGTGGCCACTCTCAAGAGCAAGGAGGTTGTTTTCCCTACTGAAGTCTCCAAGTACGCCGAGATGCCGTATACCAACTCACTGCAACAGCTTGGGGTCATCTTATGGTGGTAAGCTCCCGAGCTTGTTTTCTTACCTCTTACATTTTTCTGCCCTTCTCACCAACGTGCTCTTCTTTGCAAACAAACTCAATGATTCATTCACTGGTGGAGCAATCTGATCGGCATATGGCGTTGTTGCAAGCCTCCGAGGTAAAGGCGAAGACTCTAGAGGCCAAGGCGTAGTCTGCTGAGTCTAAAGTGTTGGAGTGCCAAGTCAAGCTGCTGAGAGTCGTGGATGTTGCGAGGAAGTGGGAGGCCAAGGCGAAACGGAGAGATGAGAGCATCCATAAGTTAGTGAAAGTGGTCACGGATCGTGAGGCTCTCCTCGCTGATCGTGAGGCCATTTTTACTCAAGAAATAAAGGAGGCCAGTGCTCCCATAGTTTGGGCTTATAAAGCTTCTCCGAAGTTCGGGGAATTCGTGAGGGAAGTTGGTACTTCGGCATTCCGCAAGGGTTTCAAAGTTTGTCGCTGGTTTGCTAGATGTGCATTTCCTTAGCTCAACCTTAAGCCGCTTACTACCATGGGGGTTTCCATGGAGATGGTGATCCAAGCGGAGAAGGAAGACCCATACTCTAAAGAAGAAAGTGATGATGGCGTCGATGAGGAAGTTGGGGAGAAGTCAGCGAGGTCATCGAGACCGATGAGGTTGCTGCAATAGATGCATCTATGGAAGTTGACCCAACTAGAGACTCCGAGCACATTGGGGAGGGGGGCGAGGATCCCCATGAAGACTGATATCTTTTGCCACTTTTCTTGGACCTCCTTGTACATATAATGTATACCAAGCCTCTGAGCTCGGTTTAGTAGAAAACTGTAATAGTGTTTTTCTTTTTTTTTTAATGTATTAGAACTATCCTTTTTGCAACGAAGTAATGAAGCACTTTTTGTTCTCCATTCTATGATCATTTGTGTCAAATTTTTTTTCTAAGTGTAGATTATAACAAGGTGTCAAGATGGTGAGCTAGGCATGAGTAGGAATAATCCAAAGTCAGTACAAGTCGAGGTGTGCAAACATTGTAGGGTGTATACCCGACCTGTCTGCATACTAATGAGGCTAAACTTGAAATATTTGGTCTTGCCTATGCCAAAGAGGCGACTAGGCCTTAAGTTGCCCATGCCGAGTAGGCGACTAGGTCTCATATAGTATCGAGATCTTTTATCAGCTCAGCACCTTAGCCCTTAGGCTCTAGGAGCGACTCATAGTCCACTCTCCTGTGCACGCCCTAACCAGCTCGGTGGTCTTCTAGACTTAAAAAATGTTTTGTCTGGCTCACAGGCTCATATGTAGTACCTCCTCAAGTTGTCAATGTTCCAAGGATGTGGGGTACTTGCTTCCCTTCCATTGTCTCGAACTCATATGTACTTTCGCCAKAAACTCGTCTCACTCTACACGGACCTTCCTAGTTCAGACCGAGCTTGACTATGCTGGGATTAGGCACCATTACCTTCCGGAGTACTAGGTTGCCAACTAGGAACTGGCGTCTCTTGACCCAGGCATTGTATTACCGAGCTACCCATTGTTGGTAGGCCATAGTCCGGATATAGGCCAGGTCACATACTTCCTCGATCAGGTCAAGGTTGGTCCGCAATTCGTCATTGTAAGCTTCTTCGTCGTATGCCTCAAGCCGCAAGGCCGGTACTTCAATCTCAGCTAGAATCATGACCTCCATTTCATACGTCAAATTGAATGGCGTCTCTCTTGTTACGATCTTGATAGTCGTTCTGTAGGCCCAAAGGACGCTGGGCAGCTCGTCCACCCACAAACCTTTAGTTTGCGCCAAGCGAGCTTTCAGTCCACGGAGGATGGCCTTGTTCGTCACTTCGGCCCGTTCGATCGCCTGAGGGTGTGCCACCGAAGTGAAAATCTACTGGATCCCCATCTCGGCACACCAGCTCTAAAACTTTATATCTTTGAACTACTTCCCATTGTCTAATATTTGCACCTTGGGTAGTCTGAAGCGGCAAACTATGTTTTTCCAGAAAAAGTTTTGCATGTTCTGGGATGTAATTGTTACTAGTGGCTCAACTTCTACCCACTTCATGAAATAGTCCACGACCACGACCAAAAATCTCCTCTGTCTGGTTACCGGTGGGAATGGACTGAGAATATCTATCCCCCACTACGCAAAAGGATATGGACTGGTCAAATACTTTAGGTCAGTGATGGGTTGATAAAGGATGTTAGCATATCTCTGGCATTTATCGCATTTCTAGATGAGCTCAAGCACATCCGTTTTCCTAGTGTACTAGTAATATCCTTGCCTTAGCGCCTTTTGGGCGAGTGCCCTGACCCCAGGTGTCCTATACAAAGGCCTTCATGGATCTTGTGGAGTACCCGGTCTACTTCTGAAAGCCGTAAGCAATGTAGGTAGGGAAGCGTAAAGTATCTCCTGTACAGTCACCCGTCAATAATGACGTACCGAGCTGACTGTCGCTCTACCCTTCGAACTGCATTACGGTCTATTGGTAGGGTCCCGTAGAGTAGAAGATTGATGAGCGGGTTGACCAAACTCGGTTCTGTTGGCAACAAAGGAGCGACCTCTTCTACCCCCCCCCTCCCGAGAATGCTGGGCTGAGATGGTCTTATGTACACCGTTCTCATGGTGTTGTCACTGGTGCTTGCTAAGCATGATAAGGCATCGGCCTCAGCATTCAATGACCTCGGTATTTGTCAAATAAACCAAGAGAGGAAGGTCGGCAAGAGTTCCCTTACCTTAGCCAAGTAAGCCACCATGGTAGGGTCCCGAGCCTCGTACTCATCGTTCATCTAGTTCACAACTAGCTAGGAGTTGCTACATACTATAATGTGCTTCATGCCGATCTCCTTTGCTAAGTTCACCCTAGCTATTAGTGCTTCATAGTCCGCATCATTGTTTGATGCCTCGAATCCAAACCGGAGAGTGTACTCCAGCTTCACCTCGCTCATCCCAGGCCAGGGCTTCTCTGACCAGGACAGGTGTTGCGCTGTTGACGCCTCCGACATGCCAACTGGCTCAGCCACCTCAGGGATCGGCATGCTGAATGTGCATTCTGCAACAAAATCTACCAAGGCTTGAGCTTTGATCGTTGGGCGTGGCTCAAACCGGATGTCGTACTCGCTCAGCTTGATAGCCCACTTCGTCAACCTGCCTAACACCCCGGGCTTTAGTAGAACGTGCCTTAAAGGTTTATTGGTGAGGGCAACAATTGTGTGAGCTTGGAAATATTGGCATTGTTTTCGAGCTACTATTACTAATGCATAGGCCAACTTCTCGATGTCGGGATATCTAGTCTCAGCTACCTACAACACTTTACTTACATAGTAGATGGGTCGTTGGACCTGATCTACTTCTTTGATTAGTACCGAGTTGACCACCTCATCACTCGCCAAGAGGTACAACTTCAATTTGTCTCCTTCTTTAGGTCGGGCCAAAATCGGTGGGGTGCTTAGGTATTTTTCAACTCATCGAATGAGAGCTGACACTCTTTGGTCATCTTAAAGTTTTTGTTCTTTTTAATTGCCTTAAAAAAGGGTAAGCATCGACCTATCGATTTAGACATAAACTGGTTTAGGGCGGCTACTCGGCCTGTTAGCCTTTGGACTTCCTTTACTTTTTGGGGTGGTCTCATATCTAATATTGCCTTTATCTTATACGGGTTGGCCTCGATGCCATGTTGGTTCACTATATAGCCAAGGAATTTTCCCAATGTGACCTCGAAGACACATTTGTTTGGGTTGTGCTTTATGTTAAATTTCCTTAGAACTTGAAAAACGCAGTTTAAATCATCGATCAAAGAATTAGAAAACTGGGTCTTCACGACCATGTCGTCGACATAGCATTCAACTTTATTACCAATCAACGGTTCAAAAACTTTGTTTACAAGACACTAGAAGGTTGCTCTAGTGTTTTTCAGTCTAAAGGGCATCACTTTATAGGAGTATAGCCCTAGTTCAGTTACAAAAGCTGTTTTGTCCTGGTTTGCTAAGTCCATCCTAATCTAGTTGTAGCCGGAGTAAGCGTCCATGAAGCTTAGCAACTCATGCCCCAAGGTCACGTCTACTAGGCAGTCAATTCTGGGAAAGGGGAAACAATCCTTTGGGAGGGCTCTATTGAGGTCGGTGTAGTCGACACACATGCACCACTTTCCATTGGCCTTCTTCACTAGTACGGGGTTAGCCACCCAGCTCAAGTATTGGACCTCTCTAATGAAGTCTGTTGCGAGGAGCTTCCCGACCTCCTCATCAACTACCCTCCACCACTCCGAGGCGAGGTTTCATTTTCTTTGTCTAACTGGCCTAATTGAAGGGTCCACATTAAGTTTGTGAGTTATTATATTGGGGTGTATGCTGGGCATTTCTACCGCAGACCAAGCAAAGACATCTAAATTACTAAGTAAGAAACTTACTAGTTGCAACCAACGTGGTTCGCTTAGCAGAGCGCCAATCTAGAGAGTCTTCTTTGGTTCGGTGTCAGAGACCGAGACCTGGACAGTTTCCTCCATTTGAGTAGCTCACTCTTCTATATGTTCGGGTGGTGGCTCTAGCTCGACATCTTCTGCCAATTTCGCTTTGCCCTCAGTGCGGCTACATAGCATTTACATGATTCGAGCTGGTTGCCTCGTACTACCCCCACTCCGCATCTCGTAAGAAACTTCACGGACAAGTAGAAGGTCGACACCACCACACGATGGGTGTGCAGGATGGGCCGACCTAGAATTGCATTGTCGAGGGGCGGAGTTGTGACCACCAGGAACGTGTGCTCGAAGTGCACTAAATTGGGCCATGCTCCCGCTGTGACTGGTACTGTGATTCGGCCGAGGGGCCTTACCACTTCGCCGCTGAACCCGACTAAGGGTGTATCTACTGGCTTCAAGTCTTTCTGACTCAACTACAATTTGTCAAATGCTTCCAAGAACAAGACATCCGCCGAACTCCCGGAATCTACCAGTACCCGCTTTACCTCGAAGTCATTGATTACGAGCTTGACGACGAGGGCGTCATCATGCGGATATTGGATCCCATGCACATCATCCTTGGTAAAGTAGATGGGCTCCTCTACCTGAGGTCGTTTGGGTGGTTTCTCAACTTCATATTCTAACTCTTGAACCGAAGTCTTCCCTACTGTTGTGCTACACCCCGTAGTGATGGACCTATCGGTGATCATGTTGATCACCCCGTAGATCGGCCTGTCATCCGGTGGAAACTGTTGCCGAGGTGGCTGGTTGTTCCTCCTACTCGTCTCTAGAGCTTCCCTTTTCTGGTTGGTCTATCGGTCCATTGCCTACCAATCTTCATGCTCGATGAACTTCTTCAGATACTTGCGGTGAATCAACTCTTCGATCTCGTCGTGGAGGTTTCGGCAATTCTCTGTGTTGTGCCCGATGTCATGATAAAAGGGGCAATAGACATTTGGGTTCCTGGTTATCAGATCTCCTCGCATCCTGGGCGGCCAATTGACGTAGCCGAAATCCTTGATTGTCATCAAGATCTCACCTTGTTTTGCATTGAGGGAAGTATAGATGCTCCTTTCAACTGGAGGGGTCCTAGATTGCTGACCTGACCTAGAACCCCGAGGTGGTGATTTGCTTCTTTTATGCAGAGACTTACTTCTTCTAGGTGACTTGCTCTTCCTCCGCTGATGCTTGTTGCTACTGACTCCTTCGTCATCTCTCTTCCTTTTTCTCCCTACTGGATTTCTTCCTTGGACCCGAGGGCCTCCTAATTCCTCATGAATTTCTCGACATCGTCGAGGAACTTCTCGATTGTATTTGGCGGGTGAACCCTAAGGTGCCAGGAGAATTTGACATGTCAAACTCCTTTCTGGGCTGTGGTGAGGCGTACGACCGGATCGAGGTCGGGTATCTGCAAACATTCTTCGTTGAAGCAYGCAAAGTAGCTCCAAAATGATTCGTTCTCTCTCTACACCACGTTCAAAAGGCTGATTGTGGATTTCAGGCACTTCTTAATTGTGATGAAGTGGGCAGTAAACAAGTCTTCAAACTGCCCCTAGCTCTTGATTGAGCCTGGTGCTAAATTCTTGTACCATTGTCTAGCTAGTCCTTTGAATGTGGTAGAAAAGGCTACACACATGCTCGCCTCATCTTCTCCAGCAAGGAACATTTGAGACTGGAAAGCGTCGACATGGTCATTGGGATCAAACTTCCCATCATAGGCCTCTACTATGGGTGTCTTAAAATCTTTCGGCCTCGGGGTTGTGAGGATCTTTGGCGCAAGGGGGGAGGGCCAGCTCAACACAGGAACCGGCTGTGCAACTACCAAGCTCACTTCCTCCCTCACCCTACTTGGTACTAGTGGCAGGTTACTCCTCGGCGGGCTCCTAGGTGGGCTATTCTTTACTGATGCCCAACGAGCTTTGCGATGACATCCCTTCTTCATGGTTTCAACGTTGGTGCTACTTACCTCGGTGTTGTCAAGCACCTCGACTCTAGTGTGCTATCGCTCCCAAACACTATCATGAGGTGAGGGTTGGTTCCTATTGCTTGCATCGTCTCTATCGCAGACGGTATGCTAGTCGTTACGAGGGGCAAAGGGGTCTTGGTGTGAGGCTGTGCCTCGTGCATCGAGGTAGTAGTTGTTGATCTGGGGATCATGGTTCTCAGGCCGTGAGTGTTGCTATTGGTCGGTCCTGGTTCAGTGGCTGTTCTTAGGYCGATCGTTTTGATTCGCCTCTTGAGATGGTGGGGGCATGCACTTACCCTTGACTCTGTCCCGAGGTGGGGTCTGGACCCAAGAAGGGGCCGAGACCAGAGATGCCTCCACACCTCGGGGAGGAGATTGGTGTATGCCCTGTGGACGTTGATTCTGGTTCTAGCTCCTATTCTAGTTTAGTTGTGGTAGYGGAGGGAATTGCTGCTGGTACTACTACTGATACTACTAGTAAAGATAGTATTGTTGGAACTGCTAGAACTGATGCATTTGTTGCATCTGAAATTGCATGACCCAAACACTTTTGACCAGCTCATTGAACTATTGGTTCCCGACCCCAAGGGGAACTACGGAAGGCTCAGGAACAGAAAAGGTGGTGCCTACCTGGGGTAAGGGGGTGTACAGTGACTGGGTGGTAAAAGTCCATACTTGGTATATCTGAACCCCTAGGATGGTAAGGGGGATGGTGATCTGACCAATGGTCACTGAAGAGCCTTCAGAGTGAACAACAGTGAGGTCATGCCCCCCAACGACACCCATATCAATGCTCTTGCCGGTGTTGCTAGATAATGCCATTGAATACTATAAGAAGTAAAGAAAGAAACAAAGACTTAGCTTTTGTGTGACATTCCCACAGACAGCGCCAATTGATTGTACGTGATCTAGATGCTCCTAGCTGGAGGATAGCTTGAACGCCAATTGCTTAGCTGGCTGGTCGAACTGCAAAACAGGTGGATTAGAGAATTCGGGGTGGCTTCGATGCTTAAGTCAGTATTGTGAGTGAGTAGCGAGCTGAAAGCTTGAGAGTAGAGAGCTAGAATGCACTAAATCGTACGTACCTGGGTCCAAGGAGTTGATTCTCTTATATAGTTGGGCTTCCGTGGGTCCCGTAAAACACTTTTGGAATCTTCAGCTTGAGCTGTAGGGGTCTATTATGCCTTGGAAGGCGGAAATTGCGCTAACTGACAAGGATTACCATTTCCCTACGATTCGGGTGGGATGAGATTAAAGCCTACGGTTATGCGGTGTGATCTCGAAAAGTTCACAGACAGCTAGCAAGCTTCTAGAAGTCTGATACGTGTCACCTCGATAAGTTAGGCAATCCCGAGCTACTCGGACCTCAGTCATTATCGAGATACTCGAGACACCCGAGGTGGCTTGACTCACTGAGGTGACAGGTGGTGCTGAGATGGCAGTAAACACCGAGTCACAATCTAGCTGGCAGGTCATGTCCACGTGTATGCTGCTTAGTAGGTCGGTTCAAATTACCCCTAATTAGAAGGGTATTGTAGCCCATGTGCTCCGAGACACGTCTTGGGAAAGGGGATAGCCTGAGTACTACAGTCCCAAGAGGCCACGTAGTAAATCCCTAAATAGACCAATAAAAAGTGATTAATCAACATAATCCCAAACTTTTAGGTATCGTTGTTAGTCATGTTACCTAAAAGGGGAAGACAGATCTAATAATCCCCACACAACGGGTGCTTATATAGGAGTTTGCATCTCTGCCCCACAAGGGACTGCCCCACAATACTCCATAGTACATCTCTGCTGTGTATTGGAAACATCTCCCAATGATAGTACCAGAACCGATCCGATGACGTCATCATCAGGAGATATTCTTAATACATGGCGGGGATGTGCTGTGGGGTGGAGATGTGATCTCCTTATAAATAGAGAATCCCATTAAATAGGGGACATACCTAAGGAACCCTAACAATCCCTCGAGAGTTTTACCTCATACTAGAAGGTCTTCCCTTGCATCACGAAGGCACACAGACTCTCCATTACTCGAGCAAACCTCTTCCATTGTGCGAAGCCCTACCCTCTTATATTTAGAATCTCTAGTTTGGCATCTGATCATGAAGATTGCATCCAAGAATGGCAAGACCCTAGTAGAAGGCTATCTTTCACTCATCCCTGAGGACTCGATGAAAAAAACCTGCTAGAGGGCACTAAACAACATTTTGAGTACATGGACGATAGTGGTGTCAAAATCATGGACAGCAAAAGTTTATCACCTTGGTGATCATGTCACTTCCAAAGAAGAAAAGCGAGGTGGTATTGTTGTCATCCTCTAGAACGTTGACCAAAATGTTAGAGTTGAATAGAAGTAGAAAGAATTGAATGAGATGATTTAATAGCTTCTCCAGCAACAACAAGCAACACTCGATTTGATTTGGTGATGATCCCCATGGAAACATAACTAATAGCAGAAGACGCTGGTCTGACTAGTAGGGCAAAACAGGAAAGCCAAACAATCGCATTCTTTAGCAATGAGGAACTGCAGGAATATATGGAGACATTGATAGAGACCAACCACTTCAAACTACGATTGTCCCTCTACCAGATGTCCTACCAAGTCAGCTATCACCCTCTCAATAGTGGCTCCCATATGATTGCCAATTTGGGAGACTATAGGAGCATATCAACAAGATCGAGGACCTCCTAGGGCCATTTTCTCTAGATGGAGATATGAAAACTAATAAGAGAATTCTCTAAGTTGTTGACTAGATTGGATCACACTTGGTTTATTAACCTTGCACTAGGAAGCATTGATGCATGGAAGCAACTACACGTAAAGTTTTAGGAAAATGGTACACGATGGAAAGGAGGTTGACCATGGTAGATATGAGGAACATCTTGCAGGGATTTGAAGAACACTTAGTGGAGTATGTTGTTAGCTTTAGGGGAGCTATGCAAATGGTCTATGACAACCATGCAATAGAGAAGGACTTTGTAGAACAATGTGTGAGGGGCATAAATCTACAATTGTAGGCAACGCTCAAGAATTAGGGACTCCATAGATTTTCCAAACTTTGAAAATGTACTAAACAAACAACCAAAGGCAGTCAACTCTGAGACCTTATTATGGTATTAAGGAAAGCTATAAAGATGGTGACTCTACAATAATGCAAATTACCAATGGAGGCTCTCACTCAAGTTTAGCAGTTACCAATGGAGGCTCTCACACTCAAGTTTAGAAATATCTAAATTAGGAAGAGAACCATTTAGGAAATATTGTACATAGGCATCTACCTATTCTCCTCTTTCTTTCCATTATTATTTTTTTCTTTTATGTATATATGTTGTACCCAAAACATCTTGGTTGATATATACAAGTAATACAAATTCTTTCATAATTTAGAATTGCTCTTGTTCTTTCTTTAACTTGGTATTAGAGCCAAGATTTGAAGGTCTACCATGGCTACAAACAGTGTAGATTCATTTGAAGTTGTGAGTTCTAATTCATTTGACCTTCAAAACATGACTACTACAGTGGCTGTGAACTCTATTCCTAATATATTTCCCTATGTCACCATCAAGTTGAATGGAGAAAATTTTCTACTATGGAGAGCTCAACTTTTACTAATGCTTAGAGTATACAAGTTCATGGGTCTAATTGATGGATCGGCCAAGGCACAACCAGAGGAAATTCCAGATCCTAATGATGGCAGTAAGAAAATTCTTAGCCCAAACTATTCTTCTTGGGTGCAGTTGGACCAACTTGTTTTGAGTTGTCTTGTTGCATCTCTAACAAATGGTGCATTGAACCAAGTTGTTGGATTGTCTACTACAGCCAAAGTCTGGAGTGCCCTAAAGAGACCATTTTCTTCTCATTCACGATCTAGGGTGCTACAGCTGAGGCGTCAACTTCAAAATATTATGAAAGGCAACTTGTCTATAAGTGATTATATTCAAAAAGCAAAAATTATTGCAAATAATCTGTCTGTTGTTTCTAAACTAGTAGTAAAAGAGGATCTTGTTCTATATATTTTATCTAGACTAGGAAGTGAATATGAATCTCTCATAACTGCTATTACTAACAGAACTGATACTGATAAGTTAGGAATTAATGAAATTCTTGGTCTACTTATTAGTCATGAATCTTGACTTACTCAACATAATGTCTCTAGTGAAATTCGTCATGCTAATATTGCTGCAAGCAAAAACAATAATAATAGCAAGAGCAACAATAATAACCCTTGTTTTAGAACTATAGAGGGAACTATGGTCACAATAGAGGCAGGGGTGTGCCAATCAGCCTGGACAAGGACAAGGTCGAGGCAGAGGTAATCCAATTGTTTTCTAGTTGTGTAATAAACCTGGACATGGATCATTAAAGTACTACAAACGGTACGACCTCGCGTATCAACAAGAAAACAACAATAAATCTCTAGACCCTGCTACTACATTTCATAGTGACATGTCTCCCTACAATTGTTCAACAGCTAATTTCGATCCCACCTAGTACCCCGATAGTGGAGCAATCTAGTAGAGATGGACTCTAGATGCTGATAACTTACAGAATAAGTCTGAATTTTTTGGATCGTTTGGGGAGAACTTTATCAGAGGACCCAGTAGAGATGGACTCTATCAGTTTCTAGGCACTAATGATGACAAAGAGAATTCAGCTGAAGTGTTTGTTGGAGAAAGAGCTTCTCTTCAGGATTAGCATCATCGACTTGGACATGCTTATTTAAAAGTTGTTAAATTAGTAATTTCTAAATTTGGTTTGCCCTACTCAGGAAATGTCAGCAATAAGTTTATTTGTGAGGCTTGTCAATTAGGCAAAGCCCATCGTTTAAATTTGTCTATTTCTTATAATAGTGGTTCACAACCTTTGGAATTAATTTATTCATATGTATGGAGACCTACCCTAGTTTTATCTACAAAAGCTTATAGATATTATGTCTTGTTTATGGATGCATATTCAAAATTTTCTTGGATTTATCCTCTTGAAAGGAAATCAGATGTTTATGATACTTTCTTCAAATTTAAGAGACATACTGAAAATTTGTTCTCCACTAGAATTAAAATGTTTCAAAGTAATTAGGGAGGAGAATTCTGTAAATTATCTCCCTTCCTGGACTGTGAAGGAATTTTGCATCGCTGAGTTGTCCTCATACTCATGAGCAGAGTGGAAGTGCTGAATGAAAGCATCAGCATATTATTGAGTCCACACTCCCTCTCTCTACTAGCGTCCTCCTCTCTCCCCATATCCTTCTGGGCTGAAGCATAAGAAACTATGGTTTTTCTTATTAACCGGTTGCCTACACTGATATATGGTAATCTCTCTCCATATAAAAAGTTGTTTGGTCGTAAACCTGATTATTCTATATTATGAAGTTTCGGTTGTCTTTGCTATCCTCTTACTCGGCCATATAACAAGCACAAAATGGACTATACRTCTGTTCATTGCATTTTTATTGGATACAGTTCATCCCATAAAGGGTACGAGTGCTATAATCCAGTAACTTCACAAAAAATCATTGCCAGACATGTGGTTTTCAAAGAGAAATAGTTTCCTGGTATTACTCAAGATAGTCTTGACTCTAGACCTCTAGATTCGACACCAGTCACTTTGCTTCTTGTCTCCTCAGTTGATGGTGTACAAGAGAATTCTATTTCTCCCCATGATACTCCTTCCACTAAGCAAGGTACAACTTTGGGTTCCTCTTTCATTGATAGTTCTACTAATGGCTCCTTGTCTCATAATGACACCCAGATAGAACCACCACATCAGAGAACACAGTTGCTTCAAGATATTCTTGACATCACACCTACTATTCCCCCTCCAGCTGCATGAACACACTCTATGACCACTCATTCCATGTCTGACCATCCTGCTTAGACTTCCACAAGTTATCCTCTACCTTAAGGGCTTCTAGCAAATAGTGGGCCAAATGATGTAGAACCATCTTCCTATTATCAAGCATCCAAGTCTACTCATTGGTGTTCTGCTATGGCCTCTGAGTTTCATGCTCTTCTCCAAAACGGCATGTGGCAACTTGTTCCCTATGATCCCACTATGAATGTTGTTTGTTCTAAGTGGGTCTACAAAATTAAGAGGAAACCTGATGGCTTTGTAGAAAGGTATAAAGCTAGATTAATTGCTCAAGGTTTCTCTCAAGTTTCTGGTGTCAACTTCATTGATACTTTCAATCCTATTGTTAAGCCAGCCACTATCTGTATGGTCTTATCATTGGCCACATCACATGGATGGGACATGAAATACTTGGGTGTTCACAATGCTTTTCTAAATGGTTTTATTCAGGAAAATATATATATGAGGCAACCTTAGGGTTTCGAGGATCGAATATGTCAGGATTATGTTTGCAAGTTAAATAAATCCCTTTATGGTCTTCGTCAAGCCCCTCGTGCTTGGTTTTCTCAACTTAGTAACTGGTTACATGATCTTGGTTTCAGAGGCTCTCAATGAGATCCTTCTCTTTTCATCTATAACAAAGATAACAAAGATAATATCTCTCTATATGTTTTAGTATATGTTGATGATATTATTGTTACTAGATCTTTTGCTTCTCATGTATCTCAACTTATTGTGGATTTGTCTTGAAGTTTCTCTTTTAAGGATCTTGGATCTCTTCATTACTTTCTTAGTGTAGAGGCTCATTGAGACAAGAACAGGTTATTTCTCTCTCAACGGCACTACATTCTTGATCTTCTACAGAAGATCAATCTTGTAGCTTCCAAACCATTGACCACACCTATGGTGCCTACATCTAGGTTGCAAAAATTCCAGGGCGAGCCTCTACCTAACCCCACCCAATACYGCAGCATTGTTGGTGCTTTACAAATATCACCCTGACTCGGCTAGATGTGGCGTTTACTGTAAACAAGGTGTGTTAGTTTCTCCAAACTCTTATTAATGATCATTGAACGGTAGTGAAACGTATTATGCGTTATCTCAAAGGTACTATTGATTTTGGGCTCTTCTTTGTTGCTAATTCTCCTGGATTTTTAGTTGCATTTTCAGATGCTAACTGGGCAGACTACCCTGATGACTATGGTATTTTCCTTGGTTCTCATTTGATCTCCTAGAGCACTAAGAAACAGCCCACCATTGCTCATTCTAGCACTGAGGCTGAGTTTTGCTCCTTAGCTAATACCACAACTGAAGTGTTATGGCTTCAGTATCTCTTATGGGATTTGGGTGTTTCATGAGTCCTCTCCACCTATTCTCTACTGTGATAACATTGGTGCTAAGTATCTGGTTATGCACCTAGTTTTTCATGCTCATACGAAGCAAATTGAAATGGATTTACATTTTTTGTGTGATCATATTCTTCGCAAAAACACAGTGAGCTGATATATTCCTACTGATGATTAGTTGGTTGATATATTTACCAAACCCCTTTCTTCAATTCGACTTAACATCTTACAGTCCAAGCTTCATGTGCTTCCATCTCAGTTTCGCTTGAGGGGCGTATTAAGGAAAGCTCTAAAGATGGTGGCTTTACAATAATGCAAGTTACCAATGGAGGCTCTCACTCAAGTTTATCAGCCACCAATGGAAGGTCTCACTCAAGTTTAGAAGTTACCAATGGAGGCTCTAACTCAAGTTTCGCAATTACCAATGGAGGCTCTCACTTAAGTTTAGCAGTTACCAATGGAGGTTCTCATATAAGTTTAGAAATAGATAAATTAGGAAGAGAACCATTTAGGAACATAGGCAACTACCTATTCTCCTCTTGCTTTCCATTATTATTTCATTCTTTTGTGTACATGTATTCTACCCAAAACATCTTTGTCGACATATACAAGTAATACAAATTCTTTCATTATTCAGAATTGCTCTTGTTTTCTCTTTAACTGTGGTGAACCTAAGGAAAGTTGCAACTCCAAAGATAGGAATCTTATGCCATAGACCAAAGAACGTGATAGAATCATAGGTTGAGACCACCTTACTAGACCTCCAGCGGAAGAATAGATGACCAACCACGCCCACCACCACACTCTGAATGTAGCAAAATGGAAGTGTTGTTGAAAATGAAGAAAGTTAGAAGAAGATGGAATGATCAAGATACCACTATCACTTCCAATCTAGAAAGAAAAAAAAAAAAAATAGACAGGGAGAGTGATGGTGTGAGTTTCATCAATCAACGACACATGACATCATGTAGTGCTTCACACTAAGACACATTATAATTTCTAAGCAAAAGCTATTCTCCCAAATTATCTACAAAGGAAGCCAATAATTACGAAAATAATTCCCTACCAGATCATGCACAAGGATGAAGTGTCAATGTTTTTATGGCAGTAAATCACTCTAGTGCTTCCTTTATGTGATAACCCTATGATTTCAGCAAAAAGAGCTACAATAGTTTCTTCAAGGACAAGGAGTAGATGTAGCAACACAACGAAGTGTGATAAGAACACTAGTAGAACTTTTTAGAGATCCAAACAAATATCATCGCTAGTAGGGAACAACATAATTTAATGAGGATGACATACTCATACCCTATAAATCACAATAGGTTATGCAATGTGACAAGCACTATTAGATCCAAGCAATTTAGTGAATCTAATTTTAGTACATACCTTGATGCTAATGGGCATTTCAAAACACTTAGGCTATGTTTGTATTGAAGGAAAAGGTAGGGAAAGGAAAGGAAAAGTAAGAAAACCTATATAAGATTTGTAAAGGTTTCCCTACATTTCCTTTCCTTTCCCTACTTTTTCCTTCAAACCAAACATAGTCTTAGTAAATAGTTTGCCCATGGAGGCAAACTGATTTTAATGGGTGCATGTCAATAACCAAGGATCTTATCTTACTCATAACCAATGACAAACCTTTCTCTAAAGAACAAGAGTATCAAGTTATGACTAGAAGAACCACCTGTAAGGGGACTAGCCTTACAAACCGATACTGTAGACATAATAAAATAAGAATAAGCCTTTAAGACAAAACCACAGATATTCATGAGTTAGAAGAAAAAGACAAAATAAAGATTCGCTAAGCAAGAAAAGACAAAATCTGTGGGTCATACTTATAAAAGAAAAAATCTACGAAACAAGCATCTGATAGCGATGATTATCAATGACATAGCATGTTCCCTTATAAGCGGAACGTGGTAGGAGCCTATGAACATGGAATAAAGTGAATTGTTCCATGAATTGTAGCTTGACACGTATCATCATCTTAATGGCTTAAGGATCTGAATTGGTAACAGACAAGCAAAGCTTCTAAAACTCTTGATAAATGTGTATACGAAACCGAYTCTCTTTCTTGTTTATGGTCATGTTCATGGGTCGGGCTTCAACCTAACTTTCCACTGTATCAGGCTTGGGTTTCGGGCCAGGTTCATTCAAATTTTGACAAAAGCCAAGTTCAACCCGGCCCATGAACCCTTAACGTGAATGACAAGGAGATATACTTAAAGAAACATATCAGAGGTCAGAATATTCTTAAAGTCCTATCTCACTGTTCTTTGCCTAAAGTTCCTTTCTAAACCCTTTCATCATTCTTTCCCTTTTGCATCTTACTTACATTTCTAGAGCTAAGGTTTAGTTCATGATGAACCATCGCCACAATGCCAACCATATAGTAGAATCTCTGATTTTAGTTCTGCAAACATATAACAAGATGCCACCAAGAAAAACCATCGCCACCATTGTTCATGATGAACAACCTATTCAACAGTCCGTATTGGAGGGTCCAGCTTCATATTCACTAGCACAAGCTCAGCAGGAGGAGTTTTCAGATGAAGATCCCATTCACGATCACCTAGCTATTCTTGTTTGCAAGGTTTACTGTTTAGAGGAACATTTAAACAAGATGAAAGACCTACAACATTATTGKTTCTCCAAACTAGAAGAGATACAGGACCAGCCCTGGTCGGCTTAAAGATAGTCTTGTAGCTCCATCTTCACCAGTGCAATTGTCAGCAGCATTAGCTCTAGGACCTAGATTTACTGTCCATGCATTAATCCATGTACATCAAGACCAAGATCCTATGTTGAACTGTCTCGACTGGCAGAGCAGCACCAACAAAATTCACCATTGCCAGGAGCATCACCAATAATGCCTCCACGACCACCATCACCAGCATCATAAGTCGATGCAGCACAAGACSTGAGATCTCCATTAGTAGGTGACTGAAGGAACTGCCTGCATCAGATGTCCAAAGATGAGCTATTAGAGTGTCTTTAGTCAACTACCGAAGGTGGTTCTGGAAGCAAAGTTTACAATTCTCTATACCAGAGACCATACAGCTAGCGCACTGCATAGAAGCCCTATCCCTAGGGATACTACCCTCCCTCTTCTTGGTAGTAGTACAATGGTGTTCATGTAGGAAAATGGGGTCACTGTAATTTTGGAGGAGAAGCTCTGAGGTGCGTCTGAAGACACTGTCTTTAGAACGTTATTGCCCCCACTCAGTTTCATTGAGTTTGTGATTGGGTTATAGGCAAATCCGTTCTCAGGATACAACAGAGTCTTAAGCGAGAATCTGCAACCAGCAAAGTTGAAGAATCTCCGAAGAAACCTTCTATGAGACTGTAGCAGACCGGACTGAGAGAGAGAGGGAAAGTGGATTTCGAAAATGTGTGTTTTTGAAGTCTGATTCATGCTCCTTAAATAGTTTATGAAGAGGTATGAAGAAAATGTAGGTGTTGGTTMAGAGAAGGCACCTTGAACAGTCACAATTTCAAACATTGTGACTGTTTAAAAAGTAGTTAGCAGTTAATGACTATTAACATTGAATTGCGCCTCTTGATCACACCCGATCAAATCATGACCGTTGATCTCATCAACGGTGATCAACGGTCAGCATCGCCTCTAAAGCGCCTCATTGCGCCGCACACATGCGCGCACAAACGTACGTGCGTGTTGCACGGTATCAAACCCCCATACTCTCCTCTACTATTTCTAAGGAGTGTAAATCAGCTCCTATTAAAATACTGAAAACAAACCTTATAATTTTCCAATGTAAGACAAGTTCAGAACTGGGTTTTGTAAGAGAAAAGTTAATTTTTCAATCAAATGTGCAGGTGCAATTTTTAATGTAATTGACCAATCAAACCCATAGGATTTAATATCTTATGAGATTAAAATCCAACAATTCATGGCAACACCAAGGAGCACATCAGAAAATTTGAGGATGCCTTCGGCACTTACTCAACAAACGGAGACCTTAAGGTCAAGGAGTTATCTAAAACGCTCACTAGCCTAGCTTACACTTGGTCCGTCAACCTGACACCTGGRRGMATCCAGTCTTGAGAGGACTTGGTAGAAAAGTTTCTGTCAAAATGGTTCATTGTAGAGACTCATCTCAATAAGGCTAATCTTAGGGGGTAAAGCAATATTCTAGCATAGAGTTGTTGGCTTGTCTAGAGTGGTTTCAGGCTACCAGCCACAAGATCCATGATGACCACATATGGAAGTTCAATCTAGTGGAGGAGTGCATCAGAAATATGCACCCCCACTACCGCATCAACTTGGAGAACCTGAACCTGTAGGACTTCACCAACCTGTGGCAGTGCTCTACCAAAAGGGCCAATAGAGGGAACCGATTCCCGTGGAAGGTCCCTAGTTCATGGAGAAATAAAAGGAAGAGGAAGATTTAACATGCCACAGATAATCCCATTCACCTGTTGGAAACAGGAAGTGTTAGCAATCATGGAGAGGTTTCTTACAAATGGAAGATTCAGGAGCCACTAGTTGTCTGACTGCCCACAGAGGAGGAGAAATGAAGTCTTTACTTTTGGAAGTTTCAATAGGTAGTCTCACACAACGTCATGGACTGCTACATGCTCTGGAAGTACTTTATAAGGAGTTCATGTAGCTTAAGAACCCCTCTTAGATGCTCATTTGGGGAGTTAATGAGTAGCCCTTACCATCTTACGCTCCTGTGAGGAGAATATATATGATTAGTGGCATCATATTCAACATGGTTTCGCCCACGATGTTGGCCAAGAGGTTCCTCGGAAACAATCACCTACAACAATTCTTTGAAAAAGAAAGTATCCCCGTAGAGGCATGTTAGAGGATGGATAGGAACTTGGAAATGGTAGGAAGAAAAGGAATGAGAGAAGACTAGGGTTATCTTATTTGGCCCTAAGGATATGATGGTGGAGGACCCCCACCAAAATAGACCCATGTACATGACTTGGTGCCTCAAAGGGTATGAGGTGAGGAGGATGCTTATAGATGCATGAAGCTCTATGAATGTGGTGTTTGTGCATACAGTACAGGCCATTGTCATTGTCTACACCGGATTTTTTCTCAGTTCGCCGTTCAAACCCCAAATTCCCTATTAAACCCTTCTGATCCTTCTAAAACACCTAAAAATCAAACAAACCCAAATTTCACCCCGAGAGCCTTCAGATATACTGTTAAACCTACCTGATACCAATCTAATGGCCCTCAATCAACCCTCATTTACACCTCAACCATTACATCAGACACAACTGCTGTTAGACAGTTGTATGCCCTTAGCTCCAATTAGTTTGATGTACTTATGACATTTATTGTAAATGAATAAAGTGCATATTTGATTCATGTTCTTGTGGTGTGTTTCT
>NW_010729426.1:86363-125223 GCF_000365185.1 Nelumbo nucifera | reverse complement strand
GGGTGACACATGTACGTGACTCGACATGAGTAGATCGGCATGTGGACATGACACGACGTAGAAGACAACTTAGCAAGTATCAGCTAGCCTCTGAACAAGCTCGGGTACAATAATATCCCGAGCTGAAGGTACTTCGGGTCAAGGCCATCCCAGTCCAYAGAATAAAACAACCAAAGCAGACCAGGCAAATAAGCCACCTTGGAGACAACTCACCTTAGGTAGAATCACCTCGGCATGCCACCAGCAGCTCGACACAAGTAGCTCGCCACAAGGTAGCCCGCTACAGGGTCCGTTATCAAGTAGCCTTGAGTCCCGCGAGAAGCTTCCTATCTGACAACCGTACCTGTCAACCCTGAAAGCTGCACCCACATCCCTTGCCTGGTGGCGCAGCATCAGCCAACTCTGAGGACCGCACTCATTGTCTCTCGCCTGGCGGCGTCGTGCCTGCCAACCCCGGAGGTTGTCCTCTGCCTGGTGGGACCGTACCCTACAACAGTCGCATTATCCCACCTGCTTCCCAGTCCTGACGATAACAGCCAATCACTCTGAAGCATTACCTGACAACAGATCGCCGTGGCAGAGATTTGGGATCAGCCCCTCAGAACCCGCCAGAATGTTAGTATATAAAGACTCCAACCCCCCAGGGGCCAAGGTATCGCATATTCACCACTCTCTAGCTTTCTCATTTTCTTGCTACCTCATTCTCTTCCAGCAACCGAATTCTAACTTAAGCATCGGAGTGTTCCCGTCGGGTGAGCAACCTCGGGTTCCTTCATCTCTCTTCACGTAGGTATCTCTTGCCCGTCGCCAGCTAGGAGTTCAGCCGCTTCCAGCTAGGAGTGGACAAATTGTGCATCATCAGTGTGAAAATTATTTAAGCCATTTTTAGTCATTTTATTTTGCCCGATGACAAAATGTGTCCTATGATGACCTGTTTTGTTCTCTAATATTTTTTTAAATGTATTGGAGTTGTTTTTTTTCTCATTTTCCAATCAGCTATTAAATAAAAAATTGCAAGGTTTAAGGTCTTATATTTAACCATTTAAGCTATTAACAGTTTGAACCATTTCGTTTTAATAAATAGAGAGATTTGAAGTTGTTTCTTTTATCATTTATATAGATGGTATCCATAAAAAATAGTAAGGTTTAAGCCTCTAACTCTATTGTTGTTCATTGCAAGCCTTAATCCATGCTTCATTATATATGGAAACTCTAAATAAATCAAACAAAGAAGTGAGAAACTGGAACGATTGATGAATTAAGGAATTTGGATAAGAACCTAAACATTTGGAAAAGAACCTATTAAAGCAAGAAACAAAATGAGTTGAAAGATGAATATGGTGAGAAAATGTTGATTGCAGAACATGCTTACCTCGTATGTGGAGATTAGTTGAAAGTTGAGAAGAATATGTTGAGTTGAGTAGAAAACGTTGAGCTTGAATGGAAGGAAACATTTTGCTTTCCTCCTATTCTTATATTTCCAAGGTAGGAGACGYTTAGCATTCATCCTTCGAAAGCAAGTGTCTCCAATGAGCTTTTGATGTTGACATGGAACTTTTAGAGAAAAGAAAAATCTAAAATTCAAAAAACCAAAAAATTGAGAAGTGTCAGCTTRGACCTTTCTATTTTAAAATATACATATAGATTTCCCTAAGTACCTCTTTTTCCCAATTTGGACTAAGCTTGGAATGTGAGTTCTTTGTGGTTTCAGGACTTCAAGCAATACAAAACTAAACTGAAAAACAGTGATAACGAATTCAAGTTTAAAAAGTAGAATGAGAAACTTACCTTTTGTGTGCAACCTTTGTAGGAGTTTTCCATTAGCTGGAACAAGTTCAAGTAAAGCTTGAATGAGCTATTAAGCTGGGGAGAATGCTTTTGCTTTTAAGTCTTGAAGTTGAGGACAAATGGGCAGATTTGAGTTTTGGGCTTCAAATGCTTTGGTATTTCAAGTAAATAAGGGCACTATAGAGGCTGGAAAATGCTCTTTCAGGTCTCTCCCCTTTAATCTCAAGTTGGGTCTTTATTTATAGAGAAAATTTGGGGGGGGGGGGGATAAGTCTGAAACTCACCCAATTATAGAGCTTGGGCTTCAACAGAACTCTTTAACCAAAACAGGCAAAGATTTTAAGAACAGAAGGCCTCCAGTTGACCTTACCTTCTTTGAACAACATTTTACCTCAATTTGGGATGGATTTCTAAGTGTTTTGTTCATCCAATGAGAGCTTGTGCTGTAGCAAATGTTGTCTAATACTTAGGGCTACTAGTGGCAAAAAACATAAATTTAACTTGCCTATAAATGTTATTTTGTCTTTTTCTAACTTCAATTGGGGGTATCTTTGGGGTTTTGGAAGTTTGAAGTCTACTTGGTTTAATTTTATTGGTTTAGGTGTTTTAACATGTCAAGTAAGGRGATGATGTCAGTTCCCACCCTCTTGAGGTGGCGATTTAATCTAATGCATCAAAATGAAATCTTTCTAGTTTAAAAGTGAAACGGGTGAATTAGGCTATGAAATTTGATATACCAGAATTTTTTGGGTCTTTGAATATGTTGTGGGGTCAAATTAGTAAAATAAAGCTTGGATGATGGAAATCTACTGCTGGTATGCTCTTAACTAATAAGATTTACTAAAATGGAATCTTAACATGTTTGAGGGTCAAATAAGGGAATTTTGAGAAAAAAWTTGTTGGGTAGCCATTTTGTGACATCCCAGATCTAATAGAAATTATGGATCTTTGGYTAGTGGTATGGATTGACATATTTGGTTCAGATAAGTTCTTAGCTTATGGTTTATTAATTAATGAGAATGCCTAAAATAGAATCTTTCTTGTTTAACAGTTAAACAGAGGAGTTTGGTCTTAGCTTATGGTTCTTTTCTCTTTGCCTTCTTCTTTCTTCTCTTTCTTTTTCTTCTTTTTTCTTTCTTCTCTTTTTTCTTTTCTCTTTTCTTTTTCCCTTTTTTCTTTATTTCTTTCTTTTCTCTTTTCTTTTTTGTTTGCTACATTGTTCCTTCCTTTTATTCTTCCTTTTCATTTCTCCTTTCTTCTCAATCCCTCTTTTCATTTATTTTGCCCTATCTTTAGGGATTGCTAGTATCCAAACACTGGGACATTCAAAGAAAAAATGGTCACCAAAGTTCAACTATCTAACTAGCGACTTATTATTATAGAACAAAAGGAATGGTAACAAAACGGCCAAAAAGGGTCTCCTTTCATTTCATTGATAACAATTGATACATAAAATGGATTACAATATAAGTATAGTACTTTTCACTTGATCTAGATTGTCTGGCTCTCGGAGGTTTCATCATCCATTTTGTTGAGTATTAGCACTCCTCTAGATAACCTCTTTTTGATAATGTAGGGTCCTTCATAAGTGGGGTAAACTTGCTCCTTGTCATTGATTGATTTGAAATGGTTTTTTTGAGCACTAATTCATCTAGTTGTATGTTTCCAGGGCGTACCTCTTATGGAATGCATGTGCCATTCACCTCTTATAGGCTTGAGTATGAGCCATAGCTCTCAATTGTGCTTCATCTAAGAATGTCAACTACTCATAACGTGCTTGGACTCGTTCTGTCTCTAGGATCTCTAATTCTAGTATTACACACAAAGATGGCATTTCAACTTCTATTGGTGGGATTGCCTCCATACTATACACCAAAGAATATGGTGTTGCCCCAGTTGATGTTTTGACTGATATGTGATAAGCCAACTAAGAAATTTATTGGTTATCCTAAGAGAAAAGCTATAAAATTAATTATGACAAAAAGATAATTATTCATATCATTTGAAGTGAACACAAAATTTAGCTTGGCATCAAGAAGGGAACATTTTATTAGAAAAGAGCAGACACTGTTTAGAGAAAAAAGAAAGGGATCATTTGATAAAGTGTGATCAAAATTGACTAGCATCCCAAACATAAAAAATATATATATATATATATATATATTTGATAATTTATGAGACCATCATTACATAATATATTAATCAAGCATCCTGTAAATAAGTCATAAGAAAGATTACCCATATTAACCATGACCATGTAAACTATTCAGCCATTACGAAGAAGGCCTTAAAACAGAATTATTTAGAGGTAAACAAAATAGAAGAAAGAAAACAAAAAAAAAAGAAAAGTGCAAATTTCTGCTACTTTTCTAACCATTTAACAAGATAAGCTAAACAAAAGCTAATGGTAAAAGCAAGCCAAAGATGACTCACATCGGTGATTGCCAAACACCCCAACAAAACAAGCTATATGGGTGTGAACTAGATAAACTAATCTAATCTTATTTGATGCTCCAAGGAATGATTGCAAAAGACAAAATAAAAAGAAAATGAAAGCACTTATTCTAATAGAAGATGTTCAACAAGAAACTGAGAATTATGGGATTGCTAATAGCAACAGCAATTCAAATTAATAAGAACTAATGAAAGCTAGAACCAAGAAAAAAAATGGAAAAACCTGAAGACAAAAAACACGTGGATTCACTATTTGAAAGGAAATAACCAAGAAAATCAGAAAAATAAAAGAAAGGTTTAATGGTTGATACGAAATTAAAAACTCAATGAGAAAAAAATGAGAATGGTTTTCAAGATAAAATACATACAAGAATTACAACAAGTTCAAACAATTAATATTGCCTTCAATAGATCAAGGACGCTTGATTGACTGATTATAATGGCAGCTTACAAACAGGGATGGTTGGAATACTTCGAGTTGCAACCGAAGCCAGGTGGAAGGAGTTGAGAGTTGTAAAGAGTCTGGTGATCCTATGCATGGATTTGATGACTGGTATGCTGAACTGATTTAATGGCAGCAATCGAAGCAGTGGCTGCTCTGTTCAGAGTTATCTACAGTGGCAGAGTCGGAGTGGACAAGTATCATTCAATAATGCAATGTCATTCTGAACCAGGTAAGCCCGCTCGAACTAGGATAAATAGCCTTGAAGAAGGATGTAGCTGCAATGGGAGTTTGTTATACTTATTTGAACTACGACCATGAACTTGGTGTTTTCTACCAGATTGCAACCGCAACGGACAAATGCTTAACAACCTACTTCGAGCATAGTGGGATGCTCTTGTAACCCTTCAACTGTGTCGACTCATAGTTGCATACCCCTCTTTCTACTAAGAGGAGAAAACACCGCCGTATTCCACGAAAAACGACGAGCCGGTAATAAGGATGAACATGACAGGGTCGTTGTAGTCTCGTAGAGAGGGAATGGATGATCGGAGAGAAGAAAGGAAGTGAGGGTAAATGGAGGTTGGGAACTGGAAAGGTTGAGGAAGACAAGGAAACAGAGGTGAGGTAGGGTGATAACGAATGGTAGGGAACCATCCAATAAAATAGAAGAGAACAGAGCTCGAACAGACCAAAATGGAATCTTTTCAAATAAAGGGTCAAAAGAGGATATTTTTAGCTGAAATTTTATGGGGAGGATTTTTTAGTCATTTTAGATCGAATGATGGGGTCAGATTGGCACAACTCAGCTCAGATCTAACAGTTCAGTTAATACGGGGCCTTAAAATGAAATCTTTTTTAGATGAAAGGGGAAATAGAGGAATTTTGAGTTTAAATTTGAGAGGGTGGCATTTGTAAGGCACCTAGACGAATTGGCAAGGTTTGATTGATTAAAATGTGTTTGGATTAGGGGAATTCAAGGTACGAGCATTTTGACATATAAGAAAGCCCGAAATGAAATCTCCATTCAATGAATGGGTAGATAGAGGAATTTTGAGTTGAAATTTTGTAAGATGATATTTTTGAGTGTCTTGGATGAATTGGAAAGGTTCAATCGGTTCAAATGTGTTCGAATTAGGGGAATTTAGACACATGTGGTATGACCAATGAAAATGCTTGGTATGGAATCTTTGTTTGATGATAGGCAGATGAAAGAATTTTGAACTGAAATTTCATAGGATGGTATTTCTAAGTGTCCTAGGTGAATTGACAAGATTTGATTGGTTCAAATGTGTCTGGGTGGAGGGAATTTACGGTATAAACAATCCGACGCACGAGAAAGCCCAAAATGAAATCTTCATTTGATGGATAGGTAGATCGAGGAATTTTGAGTTGATATTTTTTAGGATCATAGTTTTGAATGTCTTAGATGAATTGATAAGATTTGGTCGATTCAAATGTGTTCGTATTGAGGGAATTTGAGGTATGGGTAGTCTGACCAATGAAAATGCTCGAATCAGAATCTTTTCTATATGAGGGGCTGAATGAGAGTTTTTGGTCATAGTATCTAGTTCATCAAAATGGGATCTTTGATTGGTGGATGGCAAAATCAAGAAATTTAGGGCTAAAATTTGTTGTGATTGGATGTTTATAGGTTTTTTTTTCATATGATACGGTCTGATCATGTGATAGGTGTGGTGATGGGGTACAATCATTGTCGTCAAAAGGGAATCTTGTAGTTTTAACGGTGGATTTGAGGGTGTTTGAGTCAAAATTTGGTCTTTTAGGGTTTTGACATATTCTGGAGAGAATGGTTAGGTCTGATTGGGCATTTGGAGTGTGAGGACTGGGTCAGAGAGGGAACCGAGCAAAAATCGAGTGCTGACACCAACTCACATGTATTATTGGTGTTGGGAAATTCCAAACAAATGGCTAAGGGAAAGTGAGTGCCTTGAAGGTCCACATGAACCATTTCCCACTTGTATCTCCAAAATGATTTCATCTAGAAAGTTTATTGGGATTGCTTCATACTCCAAGGTAGGGTTATCAACTAAATGGTCTGCGATGGCCTGCCCCTTGATTGACTTTTGTGTTACATAGTCGTTGTCATATTTAGAAATGAGCATGACCTAATGGGAGACTCAACTGTTAACCATAGATCTATCAAACAGATACTTGATTGGGTCCATTATAGATACAAGCAACACCGGGTGAGCAAACAAGTAATGATGTATATTCTAATAGGCCCAAACGAGGGCTATACATGTTTTCTCTAGCATAGTGTATCTTGTCTCATAGTCATAGAACTTCCAGCTCAAGTTGTAAATGGCTCTTTCCTTTTTTCCAATCCCATCATGTTGTCTCAGCATGCATCAAACAGAGTCTTCTTGTACTAACAAATACATGAGTAAGGGTTCCCTATGCCTAGGGGAACTAATATTGGTGGATTGTTCAAGTACTCCTTAATTTTGTCAAATGCTTCTTGGCAATCCTCATTCCATATCACCAGGGTATTCTTCCTTAGTAAATTGAAAATTGGCTAAAGTATTGGTGTAAGTTGCATTATGAACCTATGAACATACTATAATCTTCCCAAAGAACTTCTGACTTCCTTTTCCATCTATGGAGGAGGCATCCCAAGAATTGCTTTGATCCTAGCAAGGTCAATCTTAATTGCTCTTTGACTAACAACGAAACTCAATAGCTTTTTTAAAGATGGTTCAAATATGCATTTCTGGGGGTTTAATCTAAGGCGAAATCGTCTAAGTCTCTCAAAGAGACTTCTAAGTTCCTTCAAAATATTTTCTTCCTTTTTAGCCTTGGCAATCATATCATCCACGTAGACCTCTAACTCTTTATGGATCATGTCATGAAAGAGCGTTGTCATTGCTCCCTAATAGGTTTCCCTAGCATTCCTAAGTCCAAATGGAATTACCTTGTAGTAAAAAGTGCTCTACAATGTTATGAAAGTTATCATTTCTTTGTCTAGATCATTGCCATGCCCTACTGTGTCATCGACAAGAATGTCAATGCTTGGTAAGGGAAAGTTGTTATTGGGACTGACTCTATTTAAATCCCAAAAATCTACGCACACTCTGACCTTCCCATCCTTCCTAGGCACCAATACAATATTGGCTAACCACTCAGTGTAGGTTGCCACTTACAAAAATCTTGGTTCAAGTTGTTTCTTAACCTCTTCTTGAATCTTTAGAGACCATTTTGGATGAAGCTTTTTGAGTTTTTGCTTTATTGGCATTGTAATGGGATATATGGGAATCTTATGTACCACCAAGTCTATATCTAATCTTGGCACACCTTTATAGGACCATACAAACACATCTTTGAATTCATTCAACAATTTAATCACGTCAATCCTCATTTTTGGGCTCAAATTATGTCCAATTTTAATCAACTTTGGATCATAATTAGTTTCAAGGTTAACTTCTTCTGAGTCGGCTTCTGGTCTTATTTCTTCTTGCTGCCCAATTTGATCAAGGATGCTTTGAGGGATCTCGTCCTCTAGAGGTTCCTCTTCTAGAGGTTCCTCCTCTGTCCCCATGAGAGCAAAATCTAACTCAAGGTTAAAATCATAGGCTTAGGAGGATGGATTCAAATTCCTTTAAGATCAAAAGGAATAAAGATGGGAACCGGATTTGGACAAAAGGAGATTTTTCAAACAAAGCAGTTGCTCCCACGTTGTGAAGCAATGCTGCTTATGTACCCTTTTGAGGAGGATTAGGCCAATCGTAGTTTAGATAAAAGGATTTTAATTTCATTTGGATAGACAACCCAATGTTCCAATTAATCTTTCCTTTAGTGGCTCTTTGTAACAATGCCAAGTTTTGCTTCTCTGTCAAGGCTACTAACTATGGATAGGTGCTTAGAATTTCTTTTACCTTGTATGGATGTTGAGATATGAACTTCTTAGTGTGGATGACCAAATGTAGCATATATTATATCAAACAAAGTAGCAAGATCTAAAAGGAGCTGTAAAATGAAAACGGCCATGTTTTGCATGTATGTAACATGGTTAGACCTCGTACATAGTATTTTACTATGATCATGGGGACCAAGGTCACCGACGATGCTTCYTYGATTTGGTGCAACATTATCACTAGTCTTGCATGGATCCTTTTGAGGTCAAGTGGGAAGAGAAAATGTTCTGTGATGGCTATGAATAAGGTGTTTTTCTATCCCTCACTCTTCTATTCTTCTTATCTCGTGTGAGCATCGGAAAATGATTTACTTGGGTTAAATTGGAATCGCCATTAATCATTTGAATGAATTGGAGGTGATGAAACCTCCGAGAATGATTTTTCAAAAATATTTTGGTTTGATAGTGACTCCAAAACCCAAGGCACTAACTACACCAGTCTGGGTAAGACCGGATGGGAGAGGGAAGGGATTGGGGCCCTCTCCCGAGTCCAATAGGTGGGTCCCACATGGGAACCCTATTTGATTTCATTTAAATCTTTGAATTTTTTATGTTTTTTTTTTTACTTTTGAATTTTTTATATTTTTTTATATTTCATTTTTATTGTTTCCCTTTTAATACCATATTCTCTCCTTTTATTATTTTCCATCTATTTTCTCGAATACTATTGCTATTTGATGGTTCATTATTTTCTCTTTTCATTCCTACATAACAAAATCAACTCTGCTCCACCTTCCTTTGTCATTGATTATTCCTTTTTTCTCTCTTTTTTCTATCATTCATTGCCCTCAACTCTTTTTTTATTTTCTCTTTTATATATAATTTTATTTACCCTTTATTTATTTATTGACCTAATGGCTCCCTGAAAACAGGGGCTGACGTTAATAAACTTGTCCAGCCTTAGTTTCAGTGAAGTCGAGAAGGAGGAACATAACCAGTTGTGAACTAACAAAGACTTCACACTTTTATCAACACAAGCAACATGAGTCTAATAGCACAATTGACACAGATGAAATAACAATTAAAATTAAAAATTCATCCACCCTCTATTCGAGCTGAGCTTAACCATGAGTCCATGAGAAAATAAGGACAAAGGAGAACAGATACTAGAAGGTTAAAATGAAAAATGAAGGATGTAATTAACAGAGATGAAAAATCAAAGATAGAAATGTTCAAATCGATTCTTTATATGGGAAAAGAAATAAGTTCGTACAATGACAAGAACAGAAAGATGGATGTGTGGATGGTGAGATTGGGGTCGGTACTAAGAGCCTATAGGAGCTGGTTTGACAGAACCAATTACCAGCTCTGCCGATTCTTACTTCCCCCCATCTGACAACTCCAAATTGATTCAAACATGGGATGAATGCAACAAAATATAACTAAACAAGACAACTACAGAGGGGGAATAATGAGGTTTAACTAGGATTTTGGCCTATCATGACCGGCGAACCAAGAATGTTCATTGTCCCTAACCATCCTTTGGCTTCAGATGGTTGTAGTTGATAACTTGGAGAAAAGAAATATCCACTTGAGTATGGGTTTTGCCTGAGATTCAAGAAATGATTGCGCTGCTGCTATCATGTTTTACTCTCAACGATTAGCGAAACCAGGCTCTAATGATTGGTTATTGGGACCCGAATGTTGAAGGAGACCGATGTGAATATCAAGGAAAGAAGGGAAATCCAAGAGAACATTGAAGAATCACCAAAAACACGAATTGAAACCAGGTGAGACGGACTTGTACATACACACGCATAAGACTTGTACACAAGAGATGGACACCACTTACAACCCAAACGCCTAAGCTATTGAATTATGGGCCACTCTTGTATATAAGTCTTTTGCACTTGTTGTGTCTTTCCAATGTGGGACTCTCTTTCATTCCTTATTCCATACACCTACTCATATGTGCATCTCAACGGGATAATGGTCTTAATGGTAAAAGAAAAGTCAGAGAGAAAGAGGAAAAGCCCAGTAGAGAGGGAAGAAGAGAAGGGTAGAATATGAGAAACGTAGTGCGAAATAAGAAAGGGAAGAGAGGAAATCATCACCACTGCTAGAAGTTGCAACGGTGGTGGTGGGATCCGAAAATAGAGGAAGGGAGGTGTTGGAACAATTGAGATAAAAGGAAAATATGAGGGAGAAGGTGAGAGGATGAAAGACCGAAATGAGAAAAGGAGAGAGGGAAAGATGAGGGAGAAGAAATCGGGAAAGGAGTCGCCGCCATCAACCCTGTTGAGAGAAGGTGAACTATAAATTCAAATTATGTTCAATTTGAAACTTAGTTTTGAATTTTTAATATGGCATAGTGGAAATTTCATAAAATTAAGGAAGTCCAGGAATAGTTTCGTAATTTAGAAAAATTTGGGTTAAATCGGGATTCTGGATGGATGACTTAGATTTTGGTTAAAATGTGAACGGTTGAGATGGGTTTGAATGTGGTTTTTCATGTGTGGGCATTTTGGATTGATTGGTGAGGTCAGATTGGCCCAACTATGCCTGGATCTAACAGATTTAGATGATGAGCGATTTGGTCAATCCGAAGCTTCAAAATGGAATCTTTGTGTGATAGGGGGCTAATAAGGGTATTTTTGGTTGAAATTTTAAGGGGTAGGTTTTCTTAGAATTCTAGGTTGATTAGTAAGGTCAGATTGACCCAAATAGGACCGGATCAGATAGATTTGGGATTTAGTCAATTTAGAGCCTTAAATGGAATCTTTTTAGATGAGAGGGCAAATGAGGGTGATTTTGGTTAAAACTTCATAGGTAGGAGCTTTAGGGTGTCTAGGATTTGATGGTAATGTCTGATTGGTTCAGGAGGGTCAAGATCAAGAGAATTTGGATCAACGAGATGATCCAAAATGATATATTGTCTTAATAAAGGGCTAAAATGGGGAATCTAAGGTTGAAATTTAATGGGTAGATGTTTTGTGTCTAGGATTTAGTAGTTTGGTCTGATTGGTTTAGATGTATTAGGATCAAAGGAATCTGGGTTATGGGTGTTTTAGGCTAACGAGATGACTCAAAATGGAATCTTTGCTTGATAGAAGGGTAAATAAAAGAATATTAGGTTGAAAATTTATGAAAAAGTATTTTAAGAAGTCTTGGGTCTGATGATGGCTTCTGATCTAGTGGTCAAAGTGTTAATAAGGGTTGATTGGGGTCATTAGATTGGTATCGGGTAGATTAACGGTGGATCTGAGGGTTTTGGGGCTGAAACTTGGGTTCTTTTGGTTTTTCGATGTTTCAAAAAGACTGGAAAGGTATGATTAGGTGTTTGGGGTGAATTAGTGGTTCAAGTAGCGGGCTAAGAAAAAATTTGGTGCTAATAACTGGCATGAAAACTTGGGTGCTTCAATTTAGGAGGAATTAAACTGTGATGAATTCTTAATATACCATTTATAGCTGGGGCTTTTTACATGTTAAGAATTGATAGAGATCTGCTTTGTATCCTTATTTGGCAATTGGGAAGATAATCTTATCCTCAATGGGCATTCGCAAAAGATAAGCTACCTYTTCTAATGTTAGGCACATTTCAATTTCTCCAAAGCAAAAGATAATCTTTTCTAGATCTCAACATTCAAAGGTTGCCTTTAGAAAAAACCACTCCAATCACACCAATGACAAGTACATTGTCTACCTTCTACCAACAAAGGAAAGGGTTAGTAGGCCATTATTATAACACTCTTAATTTATTTTAAACAAATTAGAGCCTGACCAAATAGTGAACATGACTACAAGAGGCATCACTAGAGAAAGGCATGCACATCAATGAAACTGATGGAAGTTTGTTTAATACTAGTAAAAGGATGATTAGTCCCTTAGCCATATGTGTACTTACTAGATACTCATGGATTTTGAGATTACAATAGTTTTTTAAGGTTATAACAAGCAAAGAAGTAGAGTATCTTTTGGTATTAGTTAAGGGGGGAGGGAGTTAGATCCTTTATCATATGCATACCTACTAGACACTTTAGGATTTAGAAACCATAGAGCAAATTTGAAGTGGCCTTTTGATGTTACATCTCAAGAGTTAAGTCATGGAATCATGCATTTACTTAGCCTTGCATCTGTCAAGAGGTTAAGCATCTTTTAATACTGGTTAAGGGAGGGTTAGATCCATGCCATATGTGTACCTACTAAATACTCAAAGAAAGAATGAGGGTCAATATAGCATTTTTTGTGTTACATCAAAGGAGATGAATTCATAGAGTCATGCATCCACTYAGCCTTGAGATGAACACCAACTAAAGCATAAAAGRAGTCAAAATGACTTTTTTTATGCTTTTTCTTAAGAGTTGAGCTCATAGTGTCATGCATCTACTTGGCCTTGAGGCAAACTAAATGAGATGAAGTATAAAGTGGGGGGGGGGTCAAAATGGCATTTTGATGCTACTTCTCAAGAGTAGAGCTCATAGAGTCATGCACCTACTTACCCAAGGTAGGGGCAACAATCTTGAATAGAGAGTTAGACTCTTTAAAGATTTTAAATGAGAGTTTTAGATGAAGGTTGTATACTTGATTTTGATCCCAAATTTGATTGAATTTTCATTATCATTATTACTTTCCTTTGAGCTTGGGTGTAACTTTTGATAAATTAAAAAGTATTTTAATGCTTTTAAATCAAATTTCTTTCCATTTTTTGAATGGATTTAAGGTTTATTTTGGTCATGTTTCTAAGGATGAAAACCACATGGTGCAACCCTTTTAGTGTCCTACTCCTAGTTACACTAAGGTTCTATCCTACTCTTATCTAACGCTTCTATTTATGGGTATTCTATGTGCAGTGCATGAAGTTGTTAGAGGAGTTGTAAACTAAAGGTTCTGACAAGGTTGCTAACCTTCAAACCTCCACCCATGGACAAATGTGCTTCTTTAGTTGATCGATAATTCAATGGGTTTTGGTGGAGCCTCTAAGGACCAAAGTTCARGGGCACATGCTTATTATCCTTCCTCTAATAGGTAAGATGGCATTCTAATTCTATTTAARTGAGTGTGTGTGGTTGTGAGTGTTTAAGCAAGCAAGAGAGATACAAAGATAAAAGCAATGACCAAGGGGAGAATGCAATCACATGTTTAAATTTATAACCGCAATCACGACTGTGCCACAATACCACACCCATTACATGATTACTCCATTACATGAAACAAAACCTTTTAATAATCATGCTAAATTTCATCTCTAAGTGCCACGATTTTAACGTTCATCTATTAGAGATTCCATTTTGATGCATCTAACCCAACAACACTTCTCGAGCTAAAGACTAGCGACCTACATGTCCTTGACACGATCAAACCTTCCCAACATATTCATAATTTGAATCCATGCCATTCCACCAAGTTTACCCATCTATTAAACCTTCCCTCATTTACCCATCTATTAAACCAAGATTTCATTATGAGCCCCCTTAGTGGTCAAAACACCCACGACTCAGATCCCCTTGATTCTAACACCTCTAAAACCATCATACACTCCCATTAGACCCTAAATATCCCAAGATATACACCACCTAAATTCTATACCTTGAACTAATTTGCTCTTCATACGTAAATATTCCAAATTAACGACTCTCATTGTTCGCTACTATCAAAATCATAAGTCTTCCTCACGACACCTAAAGCTCACCAAAAATTTCATCAACCACCAGATTGACCACCCATAAAATTTTAGACCTAAAAAAGACCATTTTGCCTATAATTTGAAAAGATTCTAAATCGACCATCCTCATTAGCCACTACTCTCCTATTTCAAGATCTTCTTTGTGACACCCTTTCATGACACCCAAACCTTACTAAAACCTTCATCAACCTCCTAATAAACCACCTAACGAATTTTAGAACCAAAAATAACTATTTTTCCCCTCATCTAAAAAGATTTCAAATTGACCACTCCCGTCACTCGTTACCCTCAAAATCATAAATTTACATCACAATACCACACCTAAGACACCCAAAACCTACCAAAACCTTCATCAAACTCCCAATTGACCACTCATCCAATTTCAAACCCAAAAGTTCTGATTTTATCCTTTGTATAAAAGATTCCAAATCGATCACTCTCATTTGCCAGTTACTCTCGAAATCTTAGTTCTCTATCATAACACTCCATCCAAAATCCCCCAAACCCTACCAAAATCTCCATTAACCTCCCGATCAACCACCCATCAAAATTTAAACCTCAAAATACCCATTTTTCCCTTTTTCCAAACTGATTATCATCATTGGCCACCACCCTCCAAACCTTTATCAGCCTCCCAATTGATCACCCAACGAATTTTAGACTAAACAATTCTGATCTTACCCTTCATATAAAAAGATTTCAAACTGATTATCCTCATTAGCCGCCACACTCAAAATCCAAGATCTTCGTTAGGACGCATCATCTAAGACCTTCAAACCCTACCAAAACCTTCATCAACCTCTCAATTAATCACCCATCCAATAGTAGACCCAAAAACTCCAATCTTAACCTTCGTATAAAAAGATTCCAAACCAACTATCCTTATTGGTCGATACTCTCCAAATCCAAGATCTTATAGAGACACATCATCTAGGACCTTCAAACCCTACAAAAACCTTTAAACCTATTTTGCCCTTCATCCAAAAAGGTTCTAAACTGACTACCCTCATTGGCTGTTACTTTCCAAATTCAAGATCTTTGTTGAGACACATTATCTAAGACCTTCAAACCCTACCAAAACCTTCATCAACCTCTAGATTAATCACCCATCCAATAGAAGAACTAAAAATTCCAATCATAACCTTCGTATAAAAAGATTTCAAACCAACTATCCAAATTGGGTGCCACTTTCCAAATCTAAGATCTTTAACGAGATACATCATCTAGGACCGTCAAACTCTACCAAAACCTTTATCAACGCCTTGATCAACCCCCATCAGATTTCAAACCCAAAAATTCTAATCCTACCTTTCGTATAAAAAGATTCCAAATAAACTACTCTCAAAATCTTAGATCTCCATCATGATACTCCACTTAAGACCCCCTAACCCTACCAAAACCTTTATCAACCTCCCAATAAACATTCATCCAATTTTAGACCACAAAATAAGCATGTTGCCCCTCATCCAAAAAGATTCTAAACCAATTATCCTCATTGGATGCCACTCTCAAAATTTAAGATCTTCATCGAGTTACACCATCTAGGACCTCCAAACCCTAGCAAAATAATCATTAATCTCTGGATCGATCATCCACCCAATTTCAAGCCTCAAAACACCTATTTTTTCCCTTATCCAAAATGATTCTAAATCGATCATCTTCGTTGGTTGCTACTCTTCTATTTCATGATCTTCAATGAAACATTCCTCCCAAGACCTCCAAAACATATTAATGGCTTCCTAAACTCTCTGATTGACCCCTGTAAGATTTAAGACCTTGAAATGACATTTTTGCACTTCATTTATAAAGATTTCAAATCGAATCCTCTTATTAACCGTAATTATCCACACTATCCAAGACCTCCAAGCTATATCAAAACTCTCATTAACCTCCTGATCAACCATCCATCAAATTTTAAACCTTAAAATGACCATTTTACCCTTTATTTAGAAAGATTCCAAATCAATCCCTTTTATTAACCATAACTATCCAATTCCAAGATTTCCATCGCAACACACTATTTGAGACTTCCAAACCATATCAAGACCTTCATGAACCTCTCGATCGATAACCCAATGAATTTCATACCCTAAAATGATCATTTTACCCCTTATCTAAAATGGTTCCAAATCGAGGGCTTTCATTGGCCATAACTACCCAAATTTGAGATCATCGCAATACACACTCCAATACACCTAGACCCTACCATCACCTTCCTAGACAGCCCGATCAACCCTCCTCCATTTTGTAGACCCAAAATAACCATTTTACTCCTCCATCAAGAAAGATCTMAATTTGGTGGCCCTCGTTTCTTTATACACTCCAAAGCATGATTTCCCACTCTAACACACCCCTGAGGCTATAATACCCCATTGTTACCATTTTTTGACACCTTGGAACCTTCATGGAAATTTTTGTTACATAATTCCCCATTTTACCCTCCATCTATGAAGATTTTGTTTTGTGTGATCTTGTTAATCGAGATAAACCCTAGAATCTTGATATTTAATTCTAACCCTTGTATCCTGCACATCACACCCCCTTAGACTTGCCCTTTCATTGCAAAAACACCCTCTAATTTTTCGTTTAGGCTGTTGCATCTTTTAGAAATTACCTAGAGTCCTCACTAAACTTAGAATCATTCTTAGCCTTACATTTGAGCCCCCTTGCTTTTCCACTAAAACAATAAAATAAGCAACCCAAAGAGGAGTAGAATAAAAAAGGAAAAAACACAAAAGAAGATAAGAAAAAACACATAAAAAATAACTAGGGGTAGCAAAAAATAAAAATTGGAGAGGTTAACATGTGTGAGCCTTAGGTAACTAGTAAGGTAAGAGGTGAAGGAAATAGGGGTAGCAAGGCTTGCTTTAGGATAATTGAATCAAGCATAGGATCCATAGTGCAATGTTTGGGAAAATAAATCATTAGATAATAATCCAACTTTAGGAAAGGTAATTGGTTGTTAACTTACTTGAAGTAAGTGATTAATTTAAGGTTTAGGACATCATATAACTTGTTTTTGTTAAAAAAATTAATCAATCTATGGTTTTGGGAGTGTAATGGGAGTATAGTGCTCTTTTTTCTTTGAGGTTAGGTGATGTGAAGTGCTTTGGTATGAGGCGGGGGGGGGGGCTAGTTCATGAGAATTCCTTGGAAGCTTAATTTAATCAAATTATTTTAGGCCTTGTTTGAGAGAATGATAAGATAGCCAACTAGGGGATCAAGATAAGGAATTAATTAGTGTGTAGGTAGAATGAGTGAAAACATATTCTTTCCTTAGGATTTTAAAAAAGTAAATAAAGTAAAAATCGAAAAAAAAAAGAAGAAAATTCAAGAAGCAAAGGGTTAAAAGGGTTCAAAGGGGAGAGCCAAACCTAGAACCAAGCCCATATTCCCTTAGAGTCCATCTATAGTCTCTAACCCAACTCCATAGCAACCTAGAAGTCTAACCTATGACAATGTCAAATAAGCTTAAGTCCAAGCCCACTTACCCTTAATGCCCAATTGAATCTTGGCTCAAACCCACTATAACCTAGAAAGCTAGGAGCCTAACTTAGGCCAAAACCAAATAGGCTTGAGCCCAAGACCACTTACCCTTAATGCCTAATTGAGCCTTGACTCAAACCCACTATAAACTAGAAACCTAGGAGACTAACATTGGCCAAAGCTAAATAGGCTTGAGCCCAAGCCCATTTCCCACTAGTATCTAACTAAGGATAATCTTAAACCCATTGCAAATTGGAGGCTTACCTTAGGCCCAACCCCAAGCCCAATTCKGCCAAGGCCATACAAGCCATGTTTGGCATAAGGCCTTACCCATTTCATAATTAAAAACCAAGCCTAGCCCAATTCCCCAGTCAAATAGGCCTAGGCCAAAAAACTACTCAGGCCATAGCCCAACCAGCATAGGTTGCTCAAGCCATAGCCTAGGCAGCCCAAGCCATCCCAAAACCGCTAAAGCCATAGCCTAGCCATAGCCTATCCGTAGCCTAGGCCACCTAGGTCATAGCCTAGCCGTAACCCAGGTTGCCCAGGCCACAGTCCAGTCATAGCCTAGGCCCCCAGGCCACCCAGGCTATAGCCCAGCCATAGCTAAAGCCGCCTAGGTCACTTGCCCATGGCCCTTGTGCAAGCCGCCCAAGCCACAACCCAGCCGTAGCCCAGGCCGCCCAGGCCATAGACCATCTTGTCCAAGCTATAGGCCAGCCTGACCCAGTCCATGGCCTGGGCCCGAACCATGACCCTGAACTAGTCGATGCCCCTAACCCGAGACCCATGACCTAAGGAATAGGACCTATAACCTAGAACCCTTGACCCATGACCCATATCCATGATACAAGAACTAGGACCCATGACCCATATCCATGACCCGTGATCTAACATTCATGACCCATGAACCATGTCCCATATCCATGATCCAGACCTAGGACCCATGACCCATGTCCCATATCCATGACCCAAGACCTAAGACCCATGACCCATACCCATGATTCAGGACACATAACCCATGACCCATATCCTAAACCCATGACCTTAGACCTATAACCCCTGAMGTAGATCCTTGATCCATGACTTAACCCAAATTTGAACAATGCCAAAATCAACCTATCTAGGCCCATCTCAACCCAACCCTTCTATCCTTAAGAATAAACATTAAGGTGTTTGAGATTTGTAGATATGTTTATTGTTTTTTATATGATTTGACATGTTATATTTGTTCTTTTCCCTTTATTGCCTTTTGTACATTTTCATACATTGTATATCATCTTAGAATGCTAGGAACCTACTGTCTTATAGGTGGGGGCCAGTACACAAAGGCCATTGAGACTTAACACCTAGTGGTTCTTATGAAAGGCTTCCAACCAGTCACCAACCTGAGAAGTCTATTGATCCAATGGGTGGAGGTTTAAAGACTAATGACCTTGTTGGAACCTTAAGTCTAGGTGCCAAACCCAACCCTCATACATCACATACTGTGTGTCAGCTTAGTCACTAAAGAGTCATCCATTCATGCTTCATTGATTGTTCCTTTGCATGTGTTATTTATTTATTTATTTTAGAAGGGCCCACATTAAAATGAAAGTTCAAAATAAAAAATAAGGAAAATAAAATAAAATAAAAATAAATCCTATCTTCCAAGTCTTGCATGCACCCAATCCTAGTTGCCCTTAGGAACTAGAATCAACCCATGACCCGTACCCAAACTTAGATCTAGATCCAAACTTAGATCCAAATCCTACGCCTATGATGAAGATTTAGATCCATATCTAGATCCACACCTAGACCTAGATTCAAGTCTAGATCTAGATCCAAACCTAAATCTAGATATAATCCCATACCTAGATCCTAGGTCCAAACCCAAATCCAAATCTTAGATCCATGGCCTAGACATAGATACAAATCCAAATCGAGTCCTAAATCCATATCCAAACTAGATCTAGACCTAAACCTAGATTCAGACTAATATCCAAAAAAAGATCCAAATGCTAGATACCTATCCAGATCTAAACCCAAACCTAGATCCAGATCATAGGCACCTATGCAGACCTAAACCTAGATCCAGATGCTAGACACTTATCCATATCCAAACCTAAATCTAGATCTAAATATTCTAAAGACTTATGCAGCTCCAAACCCAAATCCAGATCTAAACTCCAAATCCAAACCCAAATCTATATCCTAGACCCATCATCCAGATACTAGGCCCATTTCCTGAATCCATGACCCATTGTAAACCCAAATCCAAACCTAGATCTAGATTCCACAAATCTATACAAATCCAAAATGCCTATACTGATCTAAACCCAGACCTAGATCCATATCACAGATACCTACGTGGATCCAAACACACATGTTAGTTTAGACCTAAATCCCAAATCCATGACCTAAACCCCTAGATCTAGAACCTAAGCCCAGTCTATGAACCTGCAATAAACTTAGTCCTAAACCATGATCCAAACCTAGACTACCAAGTCAAAACCAAGACCCAAACTGGAATCAAGTCCATAACTCATCATGACCAAGCCATTCCTTTTTCCTAGTCCAAATAGCTCAACCCTTAACCTTAATCAATCAATCCTCTCGACCTAAGTTCACATATCTCATATCCTTCTAAGTCCTAGATTAAGCTCCACAAGGACCAACCTCAATTGAGCAACCTACATCTTAGGGATCCAAAATCTATCCAGCTAGCCCATGAACAATACTGTTAACCTTAGCTTCAATCAACGCATCTTGATCCTCCAAAACCGAACCCAACACAGTTAGGGCGAATGAAGCTTGGACAAATTTGCACTTCATTGAAGCCTAACTTAACTTAGTCAACCCTATTAAGCCTCTTAGAATTAAATTTAGCTGATACAATCAAACCAACTAGGGCCCAAAAAATCGAGTCCACCAGATCTACCTGAACCCTTTAGGATAAACTAGACCGACCTAAATTGAGCCTATTTAACCCACTTGAATCCAACTTAACCTACTTGCTGAACAACAACCTATTCAGGCCCATCATCCAAAACCAAACCTAACTTTCCTGAACCAGTTAGAACCAACCCAACAAAGGTTCAACCCATCCTTCCACATCTTAGAGCCCAAACCAACTCCACATAGGTCCAACCCACCCTCCCACACCTTAGATCCTGCCTAAGTAGGCCCATTGCATCTAGACTTCCTGCAACATAGAATCAATTTTAGGCATTTCCATTCACCCTCAACCTAAAACCTACCTTCTAGCCACCTCCTTACACCTAGACTCAGAGGTGCATGCAAGACTTATTAAAAAATATAATAAAAATGACAAAAAATCCAAAAAAGATGAAAAAGGAAAACTAATAAAATAGTAAAAAATAAACAAAAATGGGTAAAAGGAAGGGACCAAATGACAAAATAATAAATAAAATATAGAAGTAAATCAGAAGAGATTTTATCCACATTCCAAGTCTACGACATCTTTAGGAGATGGAATCTAGATTGGAAGAATTTGTGCCCTCCAAAAGAATCAAGACTTCAGACTTGGAGAGAGGCACTGGAAATCAACACCAATTTGCTAGTGGACAAGTATTTGAATTAATTAGCCTCTCACTTTGTATCTTTTTATTAGAAAGGTTTATAGTTCGCGAGTTTATTTTGGTTCTGGGTTGCTTGAAGTGTTAAAAACTTGGGGAACATTCATTTCTAGCTTCTTTTAGGTTGGGATAAAYAAGTAGAAAGGCAAGGGTCTTAGGGAAATTAGTACGTAAGGCTCGATAACATCTCCTAAAACCAGTTTTAGAAGAAGTTGGAAGCATTTTTCACAAGATATTGGGAATCCTTAGCATCTTTCTTATTGATTTATCAGAAATTAAGCCTAAAGAACTCCCATATTAGTTTACTACCAACTTGGAGAGAGGGGTGCCTAACACCTTYCCTCTCCTAATTCATTTGAATCCAAAATCTCTTGGTTGAATGTCTTTCTTATAGAAAATGGARTCACTATTTCAGAAATAAAATCAATTTTTCATAGTAGAAATGATGGCTCATTTCCTCTAAAAATGGGTGGTGACTCCTTTGTGTTTGACATGAGTTTCCCAAATCTCATAATAGGGGTTAAGTAATATGGAATAATCTTAGAATGACCAATCCAATTTGGAAAGAATGCTTACTAATGGAATCGTAATTGCTCCATCAATAAGGGGGCTAATGTATGAACATGGAATGGTAAAGGGTTCATTGCCCACTGCATGATAAGGCAACAACAACATTGGACCAAGTGGAACCCATTACCAAATGACAAGTAAAGAAGATCCCAACCTGCAATGGATCAAATAACCATTGTATCACACCCATGGGTCAAATTGCAATGGAAGGGTGTCATAGCTAGCGTATTCAAGGAAATTGTTGGGAAAAGGGAAAACCTGAGTACCGTAGTCCCAAAAAACCACGTAGAAAATCCCTAATAGCCCAAAAGGCAACAGATCAACTTAATCTCAAACTTTTAGAGATTTTTTAAACCCCAAACTTTACTCTTAGTGAAGGCGGGCCACCATTAAATTTTATTAATGTATTAAAAAAGAATAGAAACCTAGGAGGGAGGATGTAAAATCATTAACTCCATATCTGCTTTGTAGTTTTCCATGATGCCCATCCAATACCAAAGATGCCAAGGTGCTATACAACATTTCATGACCACATCATATAAGATTTTTAAATCCATTTAAATCCACAGTTTAGTGATTCCCATGGATCAAGTTATTTCAAATCCTTGAAGAATAGTTGTCACCTYGGCAATTAAGTTTGTCATTGTTCCATACCAGTTATGAAAAGCCACCACAAAATTATTTCTACCATATCAAATTATTCCTCCCCCACCACTCGGACCTGGATTTCCTCTTGAAGATTCACCAATATTCACTTTAAAGAAACCCATAGGGACTGGTTGGATGTGAAGTAATTTTAAATGCGAACACTTCAATGGTGGAATTTTAATACCCAAGGAGGTTTCCTTACTTAGGCCTGCAATTTCCTGAACCCAAAATTTTATCTTCCATATAACTTATTAGCAACATGTGAATTTCCCTTCCATCTGCCTCCAGCATCGCTCATTCCAGATCTCCTAAGGAATCAAATAAACTAAAGCCTTCACCATTCTAGCCCTTTGATTTTGTGCTTTTTCAAATGCTGATATCCACCTATTTATCACTACCCAAATGGGCTCATGGGGAAAGAAGTCAATTTCCACCAAAGTACTAAAGTAAGACTAGATTTTCCTCGCCAAAAAACTTAAAAAAATAAGTGATCCATATCCTCAATTTGAGAATTGTTAAACAACATAAAATAATTTTGATACTATGTCAACCAATATAAAATAGAATAGCAACTCAATGAAGAAATAAGAAGAAGAAATAGAGAAACACCAAGGTTTAACGTAGTTTGGCTTGGTAACCCACATCCACGGGAGGAGAGGAAGCATATCCACTATGAGAACAAGAGATACAACTCTCTCTTTCTCTCTCTCTTACTCTCTTCCTCACTCAGCGTTCCTCACTCCCACTTGCTTAAATTAACAAAAGACCGAAATACATCAGAATTACACATAAGCCTCTTTTTCTAACATAAATACATATAGGTCCCCATAACTTATCAATATTACAAATACAACCAAATACAATATATTTTTCAACACACCCCTTAAACTCAAGGTGGGAAAACTAGCTCGAGTTTGCAAGTAAGGATGTTGAAACAACCTCCATGGAAATAGGTTTAGCTATTGAAGTAGCAACCATGAACCTTGAGATGTTGAAGGGACTTCTAAAGTAATAGTTCACCGATACACTAAGGGAGTTTAACACATTTACCAACAAAGTTATCACCACACCACAAACCATTACCAACTCATAAACATCCACAACTTAAGGCATCACAACCTCTTTTTCCAACTCACAAACACCACTAACTCACAAACAACCACAACTTGAGGCAGCAAAGCCTCTTTTCTAACTCACAAAACCACCACCAACTCACAAACAACTACAACTTGAGGTTAGTAATTGATTAGTATAAAATCTCTTCTTATAGTAATCAACTATTATTAGTATCGAACTCCTAGTAGTCGAGTACTACATGAAGAGATTTCATAGTAGTTGACTACTACCCTAACTGAACATGAAATAGTAGCAACCAGAACACCTTTACAACTCACAAAATCAGTTATTACACCACTATTAAACTCTTCACAACAATTGGAATACCTTCACAACAATCATAACTCATTTACAACAATCAGAACACCTTTACAACAACCTGAACACCTTCACAACAATTGAAATACCTTCATAATAATCGAAACACCTWTACAATAACTTGAACACCTTCGCAGCAACCATAACACCTTTACAACAACTAAAAAACCTGCTCTGATACCATGTTAAATATAAAATAGCTCAAATACCATGTTAACCAACATAAAATAGAATAGCAACTTAAGGAAGAAACACCAAGTTTTAAATAAGTAAAAGACTAAAATATAAAATAGAATAGCTCACTCTCCTTATTCCCTCATCTCATACAATCACTTGCTTAAATAAGTAAAAGACTAAAATATATCAAAGTTACACATAAGTCCATTATTCTAACATATATACATATAGGTCCTCATAACTTATTAATATTACAAATACAACCAAATACAATATATCTCTTAACAAGAATGTTTACAATAATAGCACTTCGACACCATAGGAATCCCTAGGTTTTGAATGTCAAGGTCAACCCCAATTTTTGCTTTCATCAACCACCTATTAAAGAAGTTGATTTTTGTGGGTGTTGTATGGCTCTAAATCACCTCCTGGCCCCCAAGCAACTTCTCAYTGTCTATATCGAATCAAGTTCCAAGCTGACTTGGTAGTGAAAACACCATCCTTGCTATCAATCCAAATCAGTTTTTCCTATCTATTGGATAACCAAATCTCAGAGCCTCTAATTAAGGGGATGTTTGGAAACGTGGCCGTTTTCCAAAAAAACGGTGCCATGTCGGATCCACATAAGCGTTTTAACAAACTTCCATGTATCTCATTGTTTGTTCAGCCGATTATTAAAAAATCAGGCATGCCTCGAAAATCGGGACCCGATTGATGCATAAAACGGCATCAGGCGTTTCATGCATCAGTGAACTGTTTCCCCCAACGGTTGATTGATGTGTATCCTATGTGGTGCTTACCTGTCAGCACATACATGAAAAATAGTGATGAAATTCATCTTACCAAACAGCATAGTGTTGCTCACTGCTCRCATGACAGAAGCGCTTTTTTGTGAAAAACGGGTCTTGAAAGCATGGACGTTTTTTTCTTGAAAATCGGTCCCAAAAAACGCCCACGCTTCCAAACACCATGTAAATTAATCATGTCAGTATTCAGGCCGAGATTTTGTAAATGCCAGTCCCCATTCTCATCTAGAACATCTTGAACCTGGAGTAGAATATCTATTCCGTCTATGCTGGAAACCATATCAATCAAAGATCCCGTATCTAGCCACTTATCTAACCAAAAATTAACAGATCCGGTGCCTATAAGCCGTTTAGAACCTTTCACCACTTCTTCAATGAGCCCGAAATTAATTTTCCAGGTCCGACTAGCTCATAGGGGGTAAGAGGAAATGTAGAAGTGTTGATGTTTCAGGTGTTTGGCTTAAAGAAAGATGCCCACAGAGTGACAGAGAGTTCTGAAATAATGTTCTCCACAAAGCCTTAAGCCTGAGTGAATGGTGGATATAATCCCAAACTTTTAAAGATCGTTGTCAGTCGCGTCTCATAAAATGGGAACTTCCCAACAAGGGAGGATCTCATAATCCCCATGCAACGGGATAAATAGAGAGACCCATTAAGAAAGAGACACAACAGATTTCCTAAGGAGTCCTGACAACCCTTCGTTTACCTCATATCAGAAGAGCTTCCCTTACATCACGAAGGCCCACTCCCCATCCTCCAGGCAAAACTCTTTCGTAGTAAAGCCCTATCCTCTTACAATATCAATTCTAGATCTTTTAAGGTATTCATGAGCTTAGGCCAAATATGAATTCTCAGCTTGGATTTTAATGAATTCACCAAATAACATATAAAGAGAACAAAAAAAAAAAAAACATATAAAGAGGTACATGGTTTTTTTTCTTCTATTTTTCTTTGACATTTAACAACTGATATTCTGCTGTTTTCCATACTATTAAATGATAATAAGGTATGTAAAATACAGATACTTTTATTTTAATTCATTAATGGTATATATAATTCAAGGTTTGATCTAGAGCTCTTGAATGAATTAACCATTTTGAATAGCTTATACCTAGGAAGATAAATGTTTAATAGTGAATTGTAAAGCTTACCATGGAGCCGTTTGATAAATGGCTGGAGTGATTAAATTGAGTAACTTATTGCTTGTTTTTTAGAGATAAAATAGTCATATAACAAAATATCTACGGGTATAAATGTTCAACCCAAGATCTCATTCATACATTAAGGGGGCGTTCGTTTTTGAAATTTTGAGAAGGGAAAAGTTGATCAACAGGATTGTGAATCCTATTGACCAAGAAATCCATGTTCTTTTTCTGATTTATGTAGGGATCAGGAAAAGTTTATCGTCCCGGGTATCACTTTCTTAGGTGGATAAATTAACTTTCCCATCTTGGAAAAATTGCTAACACTTGGATGGGACAAAAATGCCCCTTTAGATAATGGAATTTTAATGGTTAAAATGGTCATTATCTTACTTATTACCTTAAAACTAAAAGAACATGCATGGGTAAATGTGCTTAACTGGATATATGTTTTCCAAAAAATACTTATTTGAATAAGTGCATTTACTCAAATTAATAACTTACCAAAAAGCGAACACGGCCTAAGGAATCCATAACCTACTTTATGACTTTACTCAAAAGCAATGCAATAAGTCATTCAGTTCAGCATCTTCCGTCCTTATCAAAAGATCCCTTTCTCTTTGTCTTGTCAGACATCATTGACATAAAACAAATGGTGAATTATTAGCTAAATAAATATGTACATCAACTACAACCACCAATTGAATCAGAATGAACCAAAAACGAAGAAAAAAAAATCAAAATAGGCAATTATGCAGATACACAAATGGTAATTAATATAAAATACATAGTACAATGACTTCTTGTTATCAGTTGATAATATTAAATGGCTCTGACTGGACAACTATATAAGCATTATCAAGGGCTATTTAGCGAATCTCTTTGGGAAAAAAAAAGACAAGAGAAAGCATGTATATTGACAATGTACCTTAAAATTAGCTTTGATAATTTTACCTCCTAACTCTGGTTTGGGGTTTGTGTGTGAATAAAGCTCGATGAGTGATGGGCAATATGTAAACCTAAATATCTTATAGATGAAGTTGAAAAGATTCTTTTATGACTCTGAAAAATGTAGCTTGATCATGGTACTATTTACTCTGAGCATGAATTCTTTCTGTGCTTATTTCAGTCCTCATATACATCAAACAGTGATACATCCACAAAACATTCATTTCTTTTCTGATGTCTTGAGACAAATTATAATCGTACATATGGATATTGAAATGATACTTGTTCCTGCTTTAAAAGCCTTTTTTTAGTGTAATTTGTACATCCAAGGTAAAAGGAAAAACACATTTATTGATGGTGTCCCATCTAAAGACTCCTTGAAAATACAGATGATGTGTGCCCCATGTGATAATTCCCAGTCTGTGGTTTGGCAATTGAAAAATTACTATTTTGGACACATCAGGCAATAAAGTCTGGTAATTTTGAGTGGGTAGGGGTTAATTTCAAAAAGTGGATCCATAAGGTGAGGTACATTTGGACATTTGAAATACTTCAGAGGTTGATTTGATAATTCATGGACTTTCAGGCCCATTCCCAGGTGTAGTAAAAATATTAATGAACTGTAGTGGGTAAGAGATGATCCCTTTTTAATATTTCATAGACTCTGAGCTAATGATACAATTTTCAGGTTAGGAATGCAAAATTGAGTTCTTTCCCTGTTTCAATAATTATGGGGCTTTTGGCCAAATTGCTTTGGTTGGGCACTTAATCTACCATATCAGGTTATGAGCATTTAGCCCAATTAAATAAGCCTGACGGTAGAGCTAAAGTCTTGAACAAAGGAGAGCTGCTTTTTAGTTTGTTATAGTCTGAATCTAGTTCACAATAATGACAAAGGTTGCAGTTCTATCTTGAGTAGAACATGACCTTGAACAGATTTCCCTATGAAACTTCTATATTGACCAGAAAACTAGGTGCGTTAATGGGTCGACAATCGACTCAATAAATACCATACCTCTACCCTATTAGATTAGTGGGCCCGAGCCCATCTTCCCTGGTTCTGCAGCCACCCTTGGCTCCAAACCCTCTTAAGCATTCACATACACAATATTTAATGCATTGTACCACATATACAGATATCTGATTGAGGTGGGCCTGGTCAAGCTTAGAGATGGGCCCCACCATGAGCTAAACACTTAAAAGGTCAGCCCACGTGCATACAACGTATACTCCAAACACCACAAATGAAAGAATATCTTGACATTACATGTTACATGTGGAATATCATTCAATTCAAATATAATAAATATTCTTCATAAATGGTGGTTGGCACAGGAGAGGCATCTAGAATATCTACATGCAAGGCTCTGTTTACAGTGCAAATCTGAAATGCATCTGGTTCAGTTTTGCATTCATGTGTTTATAATTACGATTTGCACTTTTATTTGATACAAAATTTGTACTTATTGGTGTTACAAAGTTTGCATCCCAAAAGCTGATGCAAATTTTTCATCACCTTCCCCTTACCTCCATTCTCTATCATATAGGGTGGGGACCACATTATTATCAAATCTGAAGCAAAAGTAAACTGGAATTTATACTCAACCTATTTAAACTCGTATACATTTACACCAATGAAAATGAAATCTGCACTGCAAACAAACTGAGCCAAATTAAAGCAAAAATTTGTACCATCTTCAGAACCAATCCAATTTCTAAGAAGCTATAAGAAGCGCTTTTCTTTCGTCACGGTACTTGTGGGAATAATTATGGCAAACAAAAAAATCAAAGAAAAAGAACTGGTTTTATTGAAAATGGAAATTTAAGGAGAACCAGCCAAACAAGGAAATCACATTGTCGGTAAGAATAAACAAAAAATGAAATTTTGGAGTGTTGACTACACATTCTTGCCAGCACGGCACGCATGTGTAATTGTCATCCGCATAGATTCTCCATCTATATCTATGAGGCATATAATTAATGAAAGGTACTCTCACATACGTCCACACAATTCTCTTTCATGTCTGATGTAAAACTAGAACTAGTTGGTGGAGAAAGATCACAAGAAGTAGAAAGTTCATTTCACTATAAACAAACATAGAAGAGTAGGCATGTTATTTGTATTTAATTATTATTTTATTTTTGATAAAATATTTGAACATAACCATTATGCTCTGGACCATGTACTTGATAGATGACATTTTGATGCCCATTGCTAATTTGTGAATATTCTCCATCCATCTCTATCTCATTTAAACTTCTCTACAATTTAAATTAAATCTTACGGTTCAGTTTGGAAGGAGTATAAATACAAATTTATAAAAATAATACAAAATATAAGGTTTTGCGCTCTACATATTTGTATTTGTACTCCTTCCAAATGGAGCCTGAAAGATTTTTTAACTTCATAGACAAATTTCTCATTAAATGATAAAATAACAATAATGCTTACCATATTGTGAGAAACATCTTCATTTAGCGCATATCCACTCTTCCTTTCACATGTGGCTCTTAATATCTCTATCTGCATAGATTCCCACTTTTGTTGGTTCTTGTCTTTCTTATTTTTTAACATACAATAATTATAAGTTTACAACTCATAAATATAAGTCTAACTTGCAATTTATTTCAATTATAAATAGAATTACCAATTCTTCTCAAATTTGTGGAAAAGACTTTAAACCAGAAACATGAACCATGATATGTTTCACTTGATTTGATTTACCTCTTCCATTCCAAGCCTGAATTGTATATTCATGTAAATAAGTTATTTAAAATTAGAGTTAACAATAAAGAGTAGATACATAAATATGTTTTGATATTATAGCATGCATCAAATAAATCACTTGAAAAATTATTCTTTCCATTGATTCAAATGAACATTAAGAGGGCAATTTATAATTCTCTCCATATCAATTTCATATTTATCATAATATTTCACCTTTATTTTATTTCAGTATGCCTTCCATCTATCTCCAAGCTTTCTCATGACCCAATCTTTTCAAGTACAAACTTCTTTTGCAATCAAACAACAAATTATAAACTAAAATATATTAATCATTGATTGATAATGCAAATATAACAATAGAAAACAAAATCATCTTATATGCATGATGATAATATCACCTCAAACACCTATCATACTTCCTTGTGCCTTTGAGAAACCTCATGCCAATCCACATAATGGATAAGTATAAGTCCCTATATAATTTACAAAATTTTCTTTGTATTCCCCAAAAGAATGTAAATTATCATTGCATTGTATTTTAATTCTTTGATCATTGGGTTGTTCAACAATGTCTCTAAGGATTGTATGCTCTCGACCTCGAATCTGTTTTCTTGTGTTATTAGAAGTATATAAATAAATAATACATATTATTAGAAGTTGTGCCAATAGACGGGGTATCTCTTTGTAAATTGGATGGAATAGGACCTTGAGAGCTTGAAGCCTCACTTCTGTTAGTAGTAGGCATGCTGGTTCCCATATTTGTATTAAAAGGCTGATTTTTCTTTCTTGGTACTGATTGTTGGGGTGGCATCTCAATATGATTATTGGATGGAGAGCTCTAAATTGATATATCAGCCGTTCTTAATTCATTTTGCCAGGATCTTCAAAGAAATAATTAATGTTTTTAAGATCTCCTCATTTCTTGTGCAATATTCCAACACCTTAAAACATATACACATAAATTATTCAAAATAACACATAGCTAATAGGAACAAAAATAATGCATAAAGAAAAGGCAAATAAAAATGATCCATATTTCAACCCAATTATATTGAGAAAGAATAAAAAAGTTATTATAAAAATCATGAGAAAGAGCCAATCAGATTGAACTGAAGCATGAGGCCAAGCTGAAAGGTGGTTTCTATGTTAGCACAAAAGCCAAATTGTATTATTTGCAATCCATGGCATGTTTCTATGTTATCCAGAAGCCAAATTGTTGTTCATTATTCATATCAGTGGTATCAATGCAAGCCTGCCCCCGTTTTTTTCACCACTTCTTTCCTTTTCAACCCTTTGCAAAATTTTCTCTATTATTCTCTTTCACTTTTTATTTGCCCCAAATTTCCAACTTTGATTTTCCTTGACTAACATTTTCTTGAAGCTTTCCAATTTTTCCATTATTCTTAAACCATTCCTCCATACTAAGTTGCCCCAGTTTCTTCTTTATTGCTCATTCTTCTTCCTCTTTTCTTTTTTTCTTTTTTTTTATTTATTTTCACTTTTTTGGCCCTGCAAARGGCACATTGGGAATTTAACAAATTCACCAAAGAAAAGGTATTTATGCATTGGCTAAATTGGGCTGACTAGTGGATTATAAGAAATAATAGGGTCACTTGATAATTAAAAATGACCAAATGTGGCCTCCAATCCTTTCCTTTATCAATTGGTGAAGCACTAGGTCATTGTGATATCGTTACTCTATGCTATCTTAGGGGGAATAGGTAGGGGATACATAGTTAAATGGTCAAAATTACCCCAGTTTAGGATATTTAGGTGTTCTTGAAAAATGATTAAGATTTATTTTCAAGATTGTTTGAAATGTTTAATGAGCTGGGTAGGGGTGGGCATCAGCGCTTTTATTCATTGGGCTATTCCCTTTTGTTAAGTATTTCCAAATGCAAGTCAAAGATGGTCAACTAGCCTTTTACGAGGACATGTCTTGTGATTCATTGCAAACCCACAATTATCTTAGGTTTCAATTATGCAACTTTCTTAGAAATGGGAATCTTCATCTTCCTCTAAGGGTAATAAGACCCAATAGGATTTATTTTTCAATCATGAGTAGGCAACTCAAGCAAAAGTGAATTGTAGAAAGAGTCATTGGAAAAACTAATATTTTATTCGTGGAAGAAGTCGGACCCATGAGATGGGATGCTTTAAGTATCCCCTTTGAAAGGTATTAGGTGAACATAGTTTAATTTGTGTCTTCGAATGACACAGAGACAAAAAGGGATAGGGACTATGTACAATGACGAAAAGATGCTTTCGGTGAATGTGGAAGTAGGGTAGAGCGCATTGTCCCCCTACTTCAAAAGTTACATCTAAACTGACAAAGGTGCCACAGTATTAGAGGCGACGCTTAAAATAGTCAGGCAAACTGACAAATTATTCTCATCTCTTGCAGAAACATCCAAATCGATCACAAAGGTGTCCTCCTTGTGTGGGCTTTCAATAACACACTCTTTAGTATGCACAAAGGTCATGTCCTCCACACTAACGATGGCTCAAAATTGGAATTAATGACTTTGCTTGATCAAGGCTACAATGACATCAAAATTTTCACCTTATAATGACTACCTCCTCAGAGAGTTGGCAGAGAATTAATAGTATGCTTTGGTCAAGGCCGAGAGGTCCAACTAATTGATGATTTGACTCTAAGAGAATGGGCCATTGGTGTTGGAAGGGTTAGGATCTATCATATGGATGGTAGAACCATGATAGATGGTTGGGTGAAATTTCAAAAAGTTCCTAATCCTTTTGGGAATCGAATTACCAATGAATTGAAAAACTGTATTTTTGCATTTTTCAAGGTCAGTCTTCCACTGAATCAGACCAGGTTTGAAACCAAACAAAAAGAGAGATTTATACTTGATACAGATACCACAAACGTAGATCTTGAGGTGGAAGTTCATGTCCAAATCAGTCCTAAAACCAGCCTCCACTAAAAATGGCACAGTGTATAAGTGAAGCTGATATAGCAACACAATTTTTAGCAAAACTACAACCCAACTGCTTGGATCAAACTAGGAAGGTGAGTCTGAAATTCCTCTAAATTTTTCTTGAAAAAATCAGAAGAAAAATGATCTCTATCAGTCCTTGAAAGCCTAGGTCATGATAGGATTTCTTGGAAGACAAAAGAGAAGAAGAGAGAACAAGAGAGAGTGGTCTTTTAATCTGGTTCGCCCTCTTCTTCTTTTATCTCCTTATGGACCACTCTCCTAATCAAATTAAGAGATTATCCAAACCTAATTTGGATCTAGACTCTATTAAGAGATAAGCCTTATCCTCTTAAGAGGATGAATGCTCCATATCATACCTTCTTGATTGCACAACCAGACTAGTAGCTGCAACAACTGTAGTTGTCCCTAAATAAGGCATAACCACATCATCATTCAACCTTCTGCTTTCCTTAAAGCCCTACAATGTGTTACATGCATGAGTGGAAGCCCTAGAATCAATACACCAAGATGTAGAAGTGACCAACATATTAGTCTCTATGATAAGAGATTCAAAATTACCTTCTTTATTCTTGTAAGATTCAATATATTAAGGACAATTTTTCTTCCAATGCCTAATCTGCTTGAAAAAGTAACATTCATTAGATGACTTGTCTCTCTTTTGCTTATTCAGTTTGCCTCCCATTTTCTGACGTTTCTTCTTACCCTTCCTTTTCTTCCTGCTAGATTTTCCACCTTCAATAAGCATGGCTACCAGTTTATCATTCTTAATCAATTCTTCAAATCTTTGCATCATATTGTTGAGCTCACTAACTTTTAACTTGTTCATGTTGTAGTTCATAACAAACTGATTAAAGGATGAGGGTAGAGAGTTTAAGACAACATCAATCTTGGTGTCATCGTCAAGTTGGAAGCCAAGAGCCTCTAATTCATTTATGTAACCTATAATCCACATGACATGGTCATGAACTAGTTGGCTTTCATTTATCCTCATGGTCATCAATATTTTGAGGACCTTTTGTCTTGCAAAACAATTTTGCTCCTCAAATATGGTTTTAAGGCTATACAAGATATCTTTGTAGATATCAATTTTGTCAAATTATCTCTGGATGAAATTATCCAAGGAGGTTATGACATAACACCGAGCAAGAGAATTTTTATTTTCCCATTCCTGATATTCCCTCATTCTTGCCTCATAATCTCTATCACCCAAACATTCCAATGCTGGGTTTTTGGCAATTTTTCCAATTTCTTAGACATGAGCAAGAGGTTTAGGTTACGAAACCAGTCTCCATAGTTGGGTCCTTTCAATTTGTTGTCGACTAACAACTTAGCAAACKGTTTGTGTGCCATTTTTGATAAAAGGCACAATTAATTAGTCCATGACCTTAATATTGTTTCATGTTATCTTTCACATAATAGACTTTTATCCATGTTCCATATCCATTTGTTCATCTATGAGATTTCCCTCCTACCTCAGTGACGAGGACATAGTTCATGTCCCTAGAAATGTGGAAAATTACATAGATGCATGGGGCCAACTGTTTTAGTTCGATAACCCCATCACTTTCTATGAAGGATCACATATCCACCCATTCAATGAGCTAGTATTGCTTTAGTCTAACATAAAAGGCTTTTTCAAGTATGGGCCAAATTGGTCCATGCAATGGGCCATCAAATCCCTGGCCTAAAATCGATATGATTTTGGGTCACTTAAACAATAATGAAAGGGATTGTGATCATACCCCAAAAAACCATAGGTTCGGCCCAACAAGATTGGACCAAAACTAGGTTATATTGGCCTAGGGTTTGGTGTCCAAAATATGCATCAATTGACATAAGCAATTATCTAAAATTATCAGTTATGATTCACAATCATATCAACAAATAAATAGCATATAATAAAAAATAAATGGCTAGGGCTGATAGTATGATGGTCCGAATCCAATCCGAACAAAAACTACAATCTGCGGATCGATCTCCATCTGTGATCTCTGTATTCTCTACACACTCCAGCAATTTCTCCGATGTAAAAAAATAGGAAAACCCTAATTTCTATTGCTTACATCAGAAAAAACTAATACATTCTTTCTAGAAAAGAAAAAATAATTAATTACAGGCCACATAATCAAATTAATAAATTCGGTTTGCACAAATGTTGTCACTATCAAGAGTTCAATCTCCATCACACTTTTGGCCCAAGATTTCAAGAATCCATAATAGAACAATTCTATAATATATATATATATATATATTAGATCATTGGCCCACTCTAGGAACTAAATTCTTAGAGATTTCTACTAACTGCTCAAATCAGCTAGACTAGTTCTTGTCGATTTGAATTTTGGTTCAAATTTGGTTTGGTTCAGTTCAATGGCTGAACTTAGTGCTCTAATGCCACTGTTGGAAGGGTTAGGACCCATCATATGGATGACCGAACCATGCTAGATGGCTGGGCAAAATTTCAAAAATTTCCTAATCCCTCTAGGAATCGAATTCCCTATATTTTAAAAAAACTACATTTTTTTGAATTGGTCTTCCATTAAACCAAACCAGATTTGAATCCAAACAAAGAGGGAGGTGAAGTTGATTCTGGAAGAATCCCAAGGTGGAAGTTCACGTCCAATTCAGTCCTAAAACTAGCCTCCACTGAAAATGTCGCAATATRTAGGTGAAGTTGATTTTGGAGGAAGGTGAAGTCCATTATTTGGATGACCGAACCATGCTAGATGGTTGGGAAAATTTTAAAAAATTTCTTTCATCCTTCCAGTAATCGCATTCCCTAGTTTCAGAAAAACTGCATTTTTCTGGGGTCGTTCTTGCACTGGAACCGGATCAGATTTGAAACCAAAAGGAGGGAGATGTATACCTGATACGAATTCCACAGATGTAGCTCCCAAAGTGGTAGTGAAGGGATGAGAAATCCATCATATGGATGGCCGAACCCTGCAGGAAGGTTGGGCGAAATTTCAAAAATTTCTCTCTCCCATGTAGGAATCACATTCCCTATTTTAGAAAACTGTATTTTCAATGATCAATCTTGAACCTAAACCAGATCAGATCTGAAACCAAAAGGGAGTGGAGGGATATACCTGATATGAAGTAGTAATAACCTCCAATGAAGGTGTTCACGGCCAAGGAAAGATCGAAAGACTGCTTGCACCGAAGATGACACGATGCGGGATGAAGCAGAATCAGCAACATGGTTCTTCAGCAAGAATCTGATGGAGGGCTAGTGAGCACGACTTCATATTACCTTTTCTACCAAAAGTTAACATCAAGAACTCTTCTTAATCGCTCCCACAGGTGGAGATCGAACTGGTATGGCGGAAAGAGCAAGAGAGAAGGAGACAGTGTAGTCAAACTGTATTGTCTCTCTCTGGAAATCAGCAGTCACTCAGATGATTTCTGTTGTGTGTTGAGGGTTCGCCTTGCTCTCCTATTTATAGCCTTAAAGAGAGGTTCTCCTAATCCCATTAGGAGTTTCCTAGTCCAAATCTTGTATTTGGATCTAGACTCTCTTTAAGAGATAAGGATAATCCCTTATCTTATCTGCAGATAAAGATTAGCCCTCCTAATCTAATTAGGAGTTTCCTTATCCAAATCTTTATTTGGATCTGGACTCTCTGAGTGGATAGGAATAACCCCTTATCCTATCTGCTGATCTAAATCCCAGAAACACACCATAATAACATGAATCAAATATGTACTTTACTCATTTACATTAAATGTCATAATGTACATCATTCTGATTGGAAAATTTTCAAAAATTTCTTTCATCCTTCCAGTAATCGCATTCCCTAGTTTCAGAAAAACTACATTTTTCTGTGGTCATTCTTGCACTGGAATAGGATCAGATTTGAAACCAAAAGGAGGGAGATGTATACCTGATACGAATTCCATAGATGTAGCTCCCAAAGTGGTAGTTCATGCCCAAATCAAATCCCAAAACCAGCTTTCACTGAAGATGGCATAACTTGGAATGAAGCCGGTTCAGCAACGCAATTTTCAACAAAACTGCAACCCAACTGTATGGATCGAACAAGTGAGATGAGCATGGTTTTTCTCCACAATTTTCTTGCAAAATTTAGAGAAAGAACTGATCAAAATCAGTCTCAAGAATTGGAAATCAATCTAGGGTTTCCGGGCGCAAAGAGTAGAGAGAGAAAACTGAAAGCAAAGAGTGATATAAAGCAATTTGATCTCTCTTTTCTTAATTCTTAAGAAGCACCACTCTTAATCGAATTAGGAGGTTTGTAACCCAAATCTTTATTTGGATCTAGACTCTATTAGTGGATAGGTTTTATCGTCTTATGAGAATGGGTGCTCCAAACCCATATTCGCCCAAGTCACATGACAACTCAAGCAGTCATGTGACCACTTGATTAATCATATTAATCATGGGCTTTAGGCCTATTAACTAAAGTGGCTCACGTCCCAAGAGAGTTGTTGGCCCATTTAGGTTCAATTTATATGGCGTGGGACCCCAACAATGACCTCACATAAGCCCACATGGGTTTGGCCCAGCCTCTGTGAAAAGACTATGCTGAATTCACTATAAATGCAGTAAACCCTTGAGTCCATCAGTATGGGCTCAAAATGGGCCGAACATTTACAGTTAAATGATCCCTGAGTCCAACCATCCTATGAAGGCCCAAGGATAATGGACTTAATTAAGATATATCCCATCAAGTAAACATCCCTTAATGGTCTCTTACACTTAACCTCTCAACCCACAATGATCAAACACTACCCGACAGGAAATGACCTCTTCCCTGACTGCAAGGTGCAGTGTTACACTCTCTGCTCAGATGGGTCCTGGGAATTAAAACATTTTTGCAAACACTTTTCTTAAAATATAATATATATCATATAAATATATTCTACAAAACAAATTTCAAACACGGTTGAAATCTACTATCGGAAGTTTTGGTTTCCATCAGAGAGAGTGTAGTCCCGATCATTCACTTTATCCGAAAAAGGGGCTGATCCTATCAACATACCCAATTTTTGATCCCCAAAGGATCTCACTAATTGGCATATCAAAGACAACCCTACATGTGCTTCAGGTCTCCAAGGTCTAGGGCATAACTGGAGTATAGTACCACAATCAAGTCCAGGGGTTATGTGTAACTTTCCAATTTTGCCCATCAGTCTCCAAGGTCTAGGGCATAACTGGAGAATGGTTCGGATTCAGTGCTTCAATCAAATACACACTACATGTGCTTCAGGTCTAACCTTAGCATCTGAGACAATCTGCCCCAACTTCTTTGATAGCAGATCAGTGTCAGCCTTGGTAGGATAAACTCCCCAAGTCTATCCAATGGCTAAGAACATTCTAAGCTAGCACGAGTCTCATAAGTGTCCAGTTTAAGGGATAGTTTTCATWGAAACATACCTATGACAACATGAAACAACTATGTACTTTTATTCATTCACAATAAATGTATCTGTACATCAATCTAATTGGAGCTTAAGGCATACACTATCTAACAACTCCCACTTGCACTTAGGTCCAATCTGGTACAAGCCTCAGTCCCATACTATCCACGTGTTTCTCAAACACTTTGTGTCAGTGGCTTAGTTAATGGGTCTACCACATTCTCTACTAATGCTAACTTCTGAATATGGACATMCCCTCTACCAACAACCTCCCATAGATACAGTGTTGTTACACAATAGTGGAATGGGTGATGTGGTATGATATCAAATTCCAAGACGAATTTCTTCATTCATATTACTTAGACAACCTTACTTATGGCAATGTGCTTAGCGTCGTGGACTACTTTTCTTACTACTTAGGGTCCTAAAGTATCCAGATATAGACTTTCTATCATCTGGGTCAGGCTGGATGTCAATATCAATATGCCCGATCATTTGTAGTGAACTACCATCGAAGACAAGACAATAGTCTTTAGTTCTCCGTAGGTATTTGACTTGTATCTACTTCACAAYAGTTCAATGCTCTTGTTCTGGGTTCAATTGGTATCTACTTACTACACTCACAACCTAAGCAATGTCTGGCCAAATGCACAACATGACATACATGATGCTCTCTGCGGCTGATGCATAGGGAACCTTTCTCATGCCCTCAATTTCCTTAGGGGTCTTATGTGACATACTCTTGGAGAGAGTGGCTCCGTAC
>NW_010729426.1:55927-69709 GCF_000365185.1 Nelumbo nucifera | reverse complement strand
TGAACCAGAATTCGGTAAGACTGATTTTCTCTTGTTTGTTTAGTTTGTTATTCATTTAATTTTAGTTATTAAATTTTCCCACACAATTACTTTATCCATTCGGCTAAGAGATTACTGATTTGCTCCCTGTGGGATTCGACCTAGAACCACTTTTACTACAAATGTTTTATTGTGGGACTAGTACTAATTTTGAGGGCTTCGACAACCCGTCAATTTCCCTTTTTTCCTATTTTATTTTGAAAATTTGAAGAAGAATAAAGGGTAAAATAGTCTTTTTTGTCTTAATGTTAACGAACATTAACGGTAAGGGAAGTATTAGTCAATTGTCAGAAATAGTAGGGGTAATGTTAGTTAATTTTCAAACAGTAAGGGTACACTTAGTCAAATAGCTAAACCATAAGGGTAGTTTAAGAAATTTGGCCTATATTTTATCTGCCAAGCTAGCCATTCGGATTCATATATTAAATCCATTATCACATTTATTATTATTTTTCTTAATCATTTATTATTCATTATTATTATTGTTGTTATTTTTCTTTTGTTGTTTGTTTCTGAACTATACCACATTCTATAATCGACATGCCCCAACATTCAGTTTAATCTACAAACATATTCAATCACCTCTTATTTGTTATCTCTGTCTCATCATTAACCCCTCTTATCCCTTTTCTTTCTTATCATATATATTCCTTCTGATATAGCATTTCTTTTATCTTGCCACACATAGATGAAATGGCTTAATTCAAATTGTTTAAGTCAATGAAGCAAGGTAAGCACTACTTGATCTACACTCAAACAATTTAAACAAAGAAAGCATAATCTGAACTGATCAGCAATTAGCAATTAATGAAATAGAAATAACAAACTGATATTAGTCATAAACACAACAAACAGAACAAGGTAAGCAAGGTAAGCACTACTTGATCTACACTCAAACAATTTAAACAAAGAAAGCATAATCTGAACTGATCAACAATTAGCAATTAATGAAATAGAAATAACAAATTGATATTAGTCATAAACACAACAAATGGAACAAATGACAGATTAATAGAATGGATGAGAGGATAAAGACTCTATCTTAAAAGTCAAGACCTATTGGCTTTCCGCTCAATCTAATCTAATCTTTAGAAAAAGAAAAGAAAAGAAAAATAAAAGAAAAATAAAATAAAATAAAGCCGAACAAACTGACCGGAAAACTAGCAAAGATAATCATTCGAAAGAAAAATTTATAAAGTACGGTGATAGCACTTACCTGGCTGGGGATTTTGGCCTAAAACCGGATGCTGCAACAAAGGGATTTCAGTTAGTTCTACCTCGGGCTGCTTAATTTCTTCAACAACAGTGATGATTGGGGACTACAACAAAGAGATTAGCAAAGGATGACTCTACTTTGGATGCAGATTACATTCAAAACTGATGAGGGGTGATTTGGCTCGACCTATTCATGCACGGACACGTAGAAGGGACCTGCTGATTGGACATCAACTCAGCATTTCTTGCTACTTCAGCAGGCCAAGTCACCTCAGGTACCTTGGGCACCTCGGCCAAGACCGAGGTCTGAGCAGCTTGTGATGGCCCAACCTGCTGATGTGACACATAGCTATCTTCTCGAAGCGAGCCAGCTATCTTCGAGCTTTTCGGGATCACGCCACACGACTGTAGGTCATATCCTTATCCCGCCCGGATCGAACGAACTCGATAAGCCTTATTGGCTAGCACAAAGTCCACCTCCTGGTGCGGAATAGACCCCTAACATCGCAGACTGAAGATCTTGGAGGTGTTTCATGAGACCTATGGCAACTCACCTATTTAAGGGCATCAACCCCAGTGACACAAGGTACGCGCAATTTACTGCTTACTAGCATTCTAGCATTCAAGCATTTAGCTCGCTTAACAAGAGTACTTACTTAAGCATCGGAGTGCCCACACCGGATAAGCCACCCTGGGTCCTCTGAACCTTTCTCTCCTTGAAGTTTGACCAGCCAGATAAGCATCCAACATCCGAGCTGCCCTCCAGCTAGGAGCAACTAGATCGCACACAATCAATTGGCGCCATCTGTGGGAACCGCAGCAAAAATCTAAGTTCTCACCTTCTAGTATTTAATTTTCTACAAATTTCATTAATGGCTTCCTCTAGCACTAGAAAGAACATTGAGGTGCTCGTCACTGGGGGGCAAGATCAGCCTACACTTAATTCGGAGACCCCCACTGTGACCATCGGGTAGTTTACAGTGCCCCTTACTCTGCCAAGGGTATCATCAGCCCAGAACCCAACATTCACAACTCAGCAAGTCCGCACACCCATGCCTCATGTGAGCACCACTCTCCCAACCATAGAGCCCTCTGTGGTTCTTGTTGGGATAGAAGCACGACAATTCCATGAGCTCATGTAGAGTGTCCGGATCATGCAGTTACAAATGCAATCTTGGGAACACAGATTCGGAGCAAACATCCCACCACAATTCCAATAGTACCGACAATACCAATACCAGCACCAGTTTCTTCCTCTCCACCAGAATCAGTAGAATCTGAACCAATAGCATGGACGCCGGTCATCTCCTCGGGGGCCGATGCTGCCTCGGGTCCCAACTCTTCCTCGGGGCCGGACTCCACCTCTTGACCCAGCACTATGTCGGTGTCCATCACCACCGCGGCAGGTAGTCGATCAGAGAAACCAACCACAACACAGCCACTGAAGCGATCAGCAGCAATGATTGCGCAATGAACAACACCGCCATGACAAGTATGATCAGCAGCACCGTCGTCAGGACAAAAGAGAACTCAATAACCAATCAACCCAAGGTAAGGGGTGGGGATCCAACCTGGGACCCATCCTATCACCCCAACCAGCAACACCTAGCTCGTGTTCGTGAGAATGTTAGTAGTCAAGACCATCTCCCTACTCGTTGTAGTGTTCAAGATTGGGAGAACACTAGGGTCGAGACTCCGGCCCATACTGAGGTGAACAACACCAACAATGAGGTAGCAAATAAGTGATGCCATCAACGCGCACGCCACACCTTGGGCAAGAGTAGTGTTACCCCAACATCCGACCCCTATCCCACTGAGCTAGCCTTCCCATCTAGCACCAGAGATCCTCTCAGCCTTGAGACCGAAGAGTTTTAAGATGCCAGCCCTGGAAACTTACAATGGGAACACTGATCCCAATGATCATGTAGATAGGTTACAGTCCCTGATGCTGCTCACAGGAGTTGATGAAGCCAGTCTCTGCATGGCCTTCTCAACGATTCTTAAAGAAGACACGAGGTTATGGTATCGGACTCTAACTCCAGGCTTGATCAGAAGTTGGAAGCAATTTGTCGACCTCTTCATGACACACTTCGTTACCAGCAAGAAGTGTTCGAAGTCTTTTGACAAGCCTCCTGAATGTGGTCTAGAAAGAGAATGAGTCCTTGAGAGACTACATTAAAAGATTTAATTCAGAAAGACTTCAAGTACTGAACCTTGACCCATTCATGCAACTCATTATGGCAAAGAGAGGAGTATACCACCCTGACCTTTGTTGGCACCTCAAGTTGAATCTGCTGAGCACTATGGCGGCATTCCTTGAGGAGGCTGACAAGTTCATTAAGGCGGAAGAGGCTCTCGGGTCCCGGTTAGAGCTGCACCAAGCCAGGAAAAGGAAAAGAACAAAGGAAGAGAGCAGCAACAACAAGAACCAGTGACAAAAGAGTAAGTCTCCAAAACGGAGCAGGTCACCGTGTAGCAGGTGAAGCATGTCACCAAGAAAGAGCCGATCACCACCCCGGGGTTCTGGATTAGGTCAGCGATCTAGTCTAGAGAACAAGCTACACCGCACTGAATGCCAAACGGGGTGAAATCTTAATGTCCATCAAAGATATCGGGTACGTCAAGTGGCCACCCAGAATATGAGGAGACCCAACAAATAGGAACCCAAACCGGTATTGCCACTTCCACTAGGACATCGGGCATGATATTGAAAGTTACTGCAACCTGAAGGATGATTGAAGAGTTGATCCACCACGGTTACCTGATGAAGTTCATCAAGTACGAAAACAGAGAAATGGAGCACCGACCTACCGAGCAGCGGAGAGACGTGCCAGAGTCGAGCAGGCAGAACGACTACGATCAGCCACCTCTGAACCTGCCGGTAGAAGAGAGACCGATCCACAGGGTTATCAATATGATTATTGGTGGATCGACCATAGCAGGTTGCAGCACATTAGTAGGAAAGACATCAGTTCGGGAGCTCGAGCATGAAGATGAGAACCCGCCAAAACGCCCTTGGGTAGAGGAGGTGATCTACTTCATTAAGGATGACGTTCGCGGGATTCTGGTAGATTCAGGCAGCTCCGCAGACATCATCTTCTTGGAAGCATTTGACAAGTTGAATCTAGAACGGAAAGACCTTCAGCCAGTAGACACACCCCTGGTTGGTTTCAGTGGAGATGTGGTGACGCCCCTTAGCAGGGTCACTGTGCTAGTAGCAGCAGGAGCGAGGCCCAACATAGTCCGATTTGAGCACATGTTTCTTGTGGTCGCCACCCCATTCCTTTATAATGTGATCCTAGGTCGGCCCATCCTACATGCACTACGAGCGGTGGTGTCGACCTATTACCTCGCAATAATGTTCCCGACGAGCTATGGAGTGGGGGTAGTACGGGGCGAACAGTTAGAGTCGTGGAAGTGCTACATCGCGGCGTTGAAGGACAAGGTGAAGCTAGCGGATGACGTCAAGCTGGAACCTCCCCTTGAGCACACCGAGGAACGAGCTGCACCGATGGAGGAGATGGTCTAGCTCCTGGTCTCTAATACCGAACCCATGAAGACTCATCGGATTGGTGCTCGCCTAAAAGAACCACTTTGGTTGCAACTGGTAAGTTTTTTATTAAGTAATTTAGATGTTTTTGCTTGGTCAGTAGGAGAAATGTCCAGCATTGACCCTAGCATTATAACTCACAAACTTAATGTGGACCCTTTAGTCAGGCCAGTTAGACAAAGAAAAAGAATCCTTGCCATAGAATGGTGGAGGGTAGTTGATGAGGAGGTCGGGAAGCTCCTTCCAGCAAACTTTGTTAAAGAGGTCCAACACTCGAGCTAGGTAGCAAAACCAATCCTCATGAAGAAGGCCAATGGCAAATTGCGCATGTGCGCCGATTACACCGACCTCAATAGAGCCTGCCCAAAGGATAGCTTCCCCCTTCCAAGGATAGCACCTGGTAGACATGACCTTGGGGCACAAGTTGCTAAGCCTCATGGACGCCTATTCCGGTTACAACCAGATCAAGATGGACTTAGCCGAATAGGATAAAACAACATTTGTAACCGAACTAGGGCTATACTATTATAAAGTGATGCCCTTTGGACTGCAAAATGATGGAGCGACCTTCTAGCGCCTTGTAAACAAAATTTTTGAACCTATTATCGGAAATAAAGTTGAGTGTTACAAGTCACATCGGGCAAGTTCCTCAGGTATATAGTGAACCGATGTGGCATCGAGGCCAACCTGAAAATGATAAAATCCATTTTAGATATGAGACCAACCCAGAACATAAAAGAAGTTCAAAGGCTAATAGGTCGAGTGGCCCTGAATTGATTTATGTCTAAATCACCTGGTCGGTGTCTACCTTTCTTCAAGTCCATAAAAAGGAATGAGGACTTTGAATGGTCCGAGGAGTGTTAGCTTGTGTTCAATGAGCTCAAAAAATATCTAAGTACCCCACCAGTTTTAACCTGACCTGAACCTGGAGTCGAGCTTTGACTATACCTCTCTACAAGCTATGAGATGGTCAACATGGTACTAATCAAAGAAGTAGACTAGGTCCAAAGGCCCATCTACTATATAAGTAAAGTTTTGTAGGCAGTTGAGACAAGATACCCCGACATCAAGAAGCTGGCCTATGCACTAGTCATTGCAGCTTGGAAGCTACACCCTTACTTCCAAGCCCATACCATCGTCGTCCTCACTAACAGACCACTGAGGCATGTTCTTCAGAAGCCTGAGGTCTCAGGCAAACTGATGAAGTGGTCCATCGAGTTAAGCAAGTACGACATCCGGTTCAAGCCACACCAAGCCATTAAAGCTGAAGTCATGGTGGATTGCATCGCGGAATTCACGTTCAGTACGCCGACCCCTGAGGTGGCTGAACTGGCCAGCACATCGGAGGCATTGACCAATGCGTCACCAGTTCGGGTCAGGGAAGCCCCAACCTAGGACGAGGAGCCCTGGATCCTCCACGTCAATGGCTCGTCTAATCAATGGGGAAGTTGGGCTGGGCTTAAACTATACAGGCCAAGCGAAGTGAAGCTAGAGTACCCTCTCCGGTTTGGATTCGAAGCATCAAACAATGAAGTAGAGTATGAGGCGCTGATAGCTGGGCTAACATTGGCAAAAGAGGTCAGAGCAAAGCACATTGTGGTATGTAGCGACTCTCACCTAGTTGTGAACCAAGTGAATGGAGAGTATGAGGCTCGGGRACCCGCCATGATGGCCTACTTAGCCAAAGTGACGAAACTCTTGCCCGACATTCACTCTTGGTTCATCCGGCAAGTACCAAGGTTGGAGAATGCTGAGGCTAATGCACTCTCAAAGTTGGCCAGCACTAGCGACTACACTATGAGGACGGTGCACATCGAAGACCTGCCTCGACCTATCATCGTTAGGGTGGAAGAATAGGTCACTCCCATGCTGCAAGCAGAACCGAGCTAGATTGACCTGCTTGTTGGTTATCTACTCCACGAGTCCATACTAGCAGAGCATAATGCAACTTAGAGGGTAGAGCGTCAATCAGCCCGGTATGTTCTCATCGACAAGTGACTGTATAGGAGATCCTTTATGCTCCCCTACCTGTGCTGTTTATGACCTTCAGAAGCAAGTTGAGTGCTACACGTGATCCATGAAGGTCTCTATGGAGGACACTTGGAGGGCAGGACACTTGTCCAAAAAGCGCTAAGGCAAGGATATTACTGGCCTACTATGAAAGTGGATGCACTCGAGCTCGTCTGAAAGTGTGACAACTATCAGAGGCATGCCAACATTCTTCACCAACCTTCCATTGACCTGAAGTATCTGACTAGCCCGTAACCTTTTGCACAGTGAAGGGAAGGGAAATCCATCATATGGATGGCTGAACCATGCAGGGTGGCTGGGTGATTTAAAAATTTCTTTTCTCCCTTCCAGGAATCGTATTCCTGGTTATAGAAAAATTGCATTTTTCAAGGATTGTTCTTGATCCAAACCAGACCAGATCTGAAACCAAAAGAAAGTGAGAGCAATACCTGATATGCAATCCACACCTATAGCTCCCAAAGTAGGTGTTCACACCCAAAGAGGGTACTAAAACCCGCTTCCACTGAAGATGGCGCAGATTGAGATGAAACAGGTTTAGCAATGCAGTCATTCAGCAAGAACTACAATCCAACGGCTTGGATCAAGCAAGGGAGGCAAGCACTAAATTAGATCTGTTTTTTCTTGCAAAAATCAGAATCAGAACTTATATCTATCAGTTCAAGAATGGAGATCGAATTAGGGTTAGGGCGACAAGAGTAGAAGGAGAGAGGGAGAAATGAGAGCAGTGTGTAAACTTCGAGCAGTTCGCCCTCTTCTATTTATATAGCTTAAAGTGTTGCACTCATAATCCAATTAAGAGCTTCCTGATCCAAATCTTTATTTGGATCTGGACTCTTTAAGTGGATAAGACTTATCTTCTTATCCTTATCAACTGATCCAAACCCATATCTCTATCCAAATTCTCCCATACTGATTAATCCAATTAATCTAGTTTATTATGGGCCTTAGGCCATTAAGCAAGCAGGCTCACGTCCCCTTTTGATTGTTGGCTAACTTAGCTCTCTTTGTATAGCATGGGACCCTAACATTGATCTTCGCAAAAGCCATATGGGTTCAGCCTAACTTCTGTGACAAAGCTTGGCCAAATTCACTACTAAACACAGTGAACCCCTGAGTCCATCAATATGGGCTCTTAATGGGCCCAACATTTACACTAAATGGTCATTGAGTCCATCGACCTTATGAAGGCCTAAGGACTATGGTCTTAAGTGAGATTATCCCATCAGGTATAAAAGCCCTAAATGGTCTTACACTTGACCTCTCAACCCTTAATGATCAAACATTGCCAGACAAGAGAGGACCTCTCCCTCGGCTACAAGGTACAGAGTTGCACTGTCTGCTCGGATGGATCCCAGGAATTAAAACCTTTTGCAAACATTTTTCATAAAACATAATATATATATTCATATAAATATATTTTTGCAAAACAAATCTCAAACACAGTTGAAATTGACTACCGACAATTTTGGTTTCCATCAGAGACAGTGCAGTCCCCGATCATTCACTTTGTTCGACAAAGGGGCTGATCTTGTCACTATGATCACCCACTCGAGTGAATTCTTAGACTGCCCCAACATACCAAGGTTTTGACCCCTAAAGGATCTCACTGATTGACATATCAAAGATAGCCTAATCCTATACCCAATGTAGTACCATAATCAAGTCTAGGGGTTAGATGTAACTTTCCAGTTTTGCCCACCGATCTCCAAGGTCTAAGGCATAACTGGAAAATGGTTCGAGTTCAGTGTTTCAAGCAAACATACACAGTACATGTGCTTCAAGTCTAACCCTGGTAGCTGAGACAAGCTACCCCAACCGACTTGGTAGTGTATTAGTCTCAACCTTGGCAAGATAAACCTCCCCAGGTCTATCCAATGGCTGTGAACATTCTAAACTAACACGAGTCTCATAAGTGTCCAATTTAAGGGTGATTACACAGAAACATACCAAGTATAACATGAATCAATTATGTACTTTTATTCATTTAGAATAAATGTCTAATGTACATCAATCTGATTGGAGCTAAGGGCATACACTGTCTAACAGCTCCCATTTGCACTTAAGTCCAATCGGGTACAAGCCGGAGTCTCATATTGTCCACGTATTTCTCAAACACTTCTTGTTCTGAGGCTTTGTCAATGGGTTTGCTAATTTTTTTGCTAATGCTACCTTCTGAATCTGGACGTCCCCTCTACCAATAATCTCCCACAATACATGGTACTTCCTCTTGATGTGCTTTGACTTTGAGTGCGCTCTTGGATCCTTAGCCTGAGCAATGGCTCCAATGTTGTCTCACAACAGTGGAATGGGTAATGTGTTAAATGGAACCAATCCTAATTCGTGAATGATTTCTTCATCCATATTGCTTCCTTGGCAGCTTCACTTGCAGCAATGTACTTGGCCTCAGGACCCTTGTTTGCTGCTTTTCCAGCTAACTGCACAAGAGCCCATCATAAAGATGTAACCAGATGTAGTCTTTCTATCATCTGGGTCTGACTAGAACTCAGTATCGGTATACCTTAGGATCTGTAGTGAACTACCATCAAATACTAGACAAACTCTTTTGTCTTTGAAGGTATTTGAGTATGTTCTTTACAATTGTCCAGTGCTCTTGTCCTGAGTTTGATTGGTATCTACTTACCACACTCACGACCTGAACTATGTCTGCCCGAGTGCACAACATAGCATACGTGATGCTCCCTCCGGCTGAGGCATAGGGAACTTTCTTCATGCCCTCAATCTCCTTAGGAGTCCTGGGAGACATACCCTTGGAGAGAGTGACTCCATGTTTGAAAGGGACAAATCCCTTCTTGGAGTTCTCTATGCGGTATCTTTTGACTATCTTGTCAATGTAAGTAGACTGGGATATTCCTATTATCCTCTTCGATCTATCTCTATAGAGTCGAAGTCCCAAGATATAGGAGGCCTTGGCCATGCTGTATCTTTTGACTATCTTATCAATGTAAGTAGATTAGGATAATCTTATTATCCTCTTCGATCTATATCTATAGAGTCAAAGTCCCAAGACGTAGGAGGCCTTTCCAAAATCTTTCATGGAGAATTTCTGCAAAAGCCATACCTTCATCGTAGTCAACATTCCTCCATCATTCCCAATGAGTAGAATGTCGTCTACATACAGAACCAAGAATGTAGTCTTATTTTTCACTGATTTCCTATAAACACAGAGCTCATTCGGATTCTACTCAAAGTCAAACTGTTTGATGGTAGAGTCAAATCGAATGTTCCAACTTCTTAAAGCCTGCTTAAGTCCATAGACGGATCAGTTAAGTTTACACACCATGTGTTCCTGATCTGCAGCAATGAAACCGTGCAGTTGCTACATTTAGATATCTTCAATAAGATTTCCATTCAGGAACACGGTTTTGACATCCATTTTCCAAATCTGATAGTCATAGTGTGCTGCTACAGCTAGCAGGATCCACATGGATTTAAGCATGGCCACTGGCGAAAGGTTTCCTCATTATCGATTCCATCTTTCTGAGTGTACCCCTTTGCTACAAGTCGAGCTTTATAGGTCTCAACCTTCCCATCAGGGCCCTTCTTCCTCTTGTTGAACAATTTGCAACCAATTGCTTTCACCCCAGGGGGTGGGTCTACGAGAGTCCAGACCTTGTTGGTTTCCATTGAGTCCATCTCGGCTCTTATGACATCTACCCACTTCAAGGAATCTATGTCCAACATAGTTTCCGTATAAGTCAGGGGATCTTCCTCATTAATCATGGGTTCCATCAATTAACTTTCTTGATCATAGCCATAATGAACTGGAGGCCTAAAAACCTGGGTAGATCTTCTCAGTTGAGTGTTGTCTGGAGTGTGTGGGACATCTCCCACTACTTATGGGCTCTCCTCATCAAGAACAATTTCCTAGCGATGATTATCCAGAATGTAATCTTCTTCCAAGAAATAGGCATTTCAACTACAAAACACTTTTAACATTCTTGGGTCATAGAATAGGTATCCTACAGATCTTTTGGGGTAGCCTACAAATAGGCTACACCTGGTCTTGGATTCCAATTTGTCAGCACTTATTCTTTGAACATGTGTTGGACAACCCCAAATCTTCAATTGTCTTACACTTGGTTTATTACCGGTCCAAAGCTCATAGGGAGTCTTAGGAATGGATTTGGTTGGAACCCAGTTTAGCACATATATCGCAATCTCTAATGCATTCCAAAAGGATGTAGGTAGTTCTATGTGGACGAGAAGTGATCGGACCATATCTAATAGAGTCTAGTTTCTCCTTTCCGATACACCATTTAGTTGTGGTGTAGCAAGAGGAGCTAACTGTGATACAATCCCATTGTCTTGTAAGTAGTCCTTGAATTCGTTAGAGAGATATTCGCCTCTTCGATCTGATCGAAGGGCTTTAATTTGTCTTCCCAACTATTTCTCAACCTCTTGTCTGCACGCTTTGAACTTTCCAAACGATTCAGACTTATGTCTCAAAAGGTGCATGTAACCATACCGAGAATGTTCATCAATGAAAGTTATAAAATAAACATGTTGGTTACATGTCTTAACATTCATGGGACCATATACATCAGTATGTATCAGGTCAAGTGTGCTCATAGATCTTTTAGGCTTTCCCACAAATGGTCATTTCATCATCTTACCCTAAAGGCAAGGTTCACAAGTTGGAAGATCTTTTACAGTTAGAAAATCCAAAGGAACATCCTTTACCAACCTTATGATATGGTTTATATTAATGTGGCTAAGTCGGTAATGCCACAGGCATGTGGGATTAACCGTATCATGCAATCTTTTCTTGGGGATAATTTTCAACGTAGTTTCAGTTATGCTTGTTTCCAGAAAAGGACGGAGGACATAGTGATCATTCTCAAGTTCTCCGTAAGTGAGGAATTTATTATTCAGTTTAATAGTAATTGTATTACTGAACAAAATAGAATAACCATCCTTGCACAATTTTGAAACAAAAATCAAATTTCTTCTCAAAGTAGGTACCTAAAGACAATCTTTACGCCTAACAATTCCTTCTCTGAAAATTAAATCTACAGTTCCTATAGTTATAGCTGCAACTATTGTAGAAGTCCCTAAGTAAAGCGTCACTTCATCGTCACTCTGCTTTCTGCTTTTTTTGAACCCCTACAATGTGTTACATGCATGAGTAGAAGCCCTGGAGTCAATACACCAGGATGCAGAAGTGACCAACATATTGGTCTCTATGATTAGAGATTCGAAATTACCTTCTTTGTTCTTGGTCTCCAAGTACTGAGGACAGTTCCTCTTCTAGTGTCCTGTCTACTTGCAGAAGTTACACACATTCAATGCCTTGTCCTTCTTCTGCATTTTAGGCTTGCTTGCTTTCTTCTGAGGTTTCTTCTTAGCCTTTCTCTTTCTATTGCCTGACTTGTCACCTTCAACAAGCAAGGCTATCGGCTTATTCTTCTTTATCAGATCTTCGAACCTCAGCATATTGTTGAGTTCCTGAAGGCTAACTTTTAGCTTGTTCATATTGTAATTCATGACAAACTGATTGAAGGAGAGAGACAGAGACTTAAAGATAGCATCAGTTTTAGTGTCCTCATCTAGCTAAGAACCAAGAGCCTTCAGTTCATTGATATAACCCATCATTTTTAAACAATGGTCATGGATCTATCGGCTCTCAGTCATCTAGGTGGTCATTAACAGTTTGAGGACCTTCTGACGGGCAGAACGATTCTGCTCCTCATACATTGTCTTTAGACTATCTATGATATCCTTGGACACTTCGATGTCTCTATATTGTCTAAAGATGCTATGATGTAACACTAGGCAAGAGTGTTCTTCTCCTCCCATTCCTAATACTCTTTCTTAAGGCCTCGGAAGCCCTGTCACTCGGACGTTCTAGTGTAGGATTTTTGGCAACCTTGTCCAATTTCTCGGATGTTAGAACCAACATAATGTTATGAAACCAATCAACATAGTTGGGTCCTTTTAGTTTGTTATCATCCAACAACTTGACGAATTGTTCGTTTTCCATTTCTGATAAAAGGCAACACAAATTAGTCCATGACCTAAAAATTGATTCATGTTAATTACATAAAAAGGTCTTTTATCTATATTCCATTTTTATTTATTCATCTCTGAGACTTCCCGAGTATCTCAGTGATGGAGACGCGGTTTTGTCTCTAGAAATGTGGGAAATCACCTAGGTGCATGGAGACAACTGTTTTAGCTACAAAGCCCCACCACTTTCTGTGAAGGATCTTATCCACTCATCTAATGAGCTTTCCCTTTGGCCTCTGTCGGACAAGGTTCATTGCCATTTTAGGTTAAACCTTTATGTCCAGTAAATGCTGACCCATCATATCGTGGACCCCAAAGTACCATGAAAGAGTCTTCCATTTTAGGATAGGCCCCCCCACATCAGTCTATGACGCCCCTATCATCTTATGAAGCAATCCAACAAACTGGACCAGCAAATGGATAGCCCAATTTAATGGTGCATCTCCTCATTGCCAATTTAGCTCATCTTCATGCTAATGGCGGAAGGTCAAACCAATTTTATGGAGCAAACAAATTGAAATGTCCCTAGATCTAATTTAGGTCAAACCGAAGTGGCTCCCACTGACTTTCACAAAGTCAGATTCAAATGGGCCCAAAACGGGCTAGGGTTCTACACACTTCCTCATGGGGGGGAAGCTGATTTGGGGCCCACTGAGAAGAGAGATCATTCAATGATCTTTATGGCACCATGGCAATGATGTGCATTCAGCCATGGTGTTCGTAGAGAGTCACAAACGATTAAACATGGACCAAGTATGTTAGACAGTTTATGTATGCCCTTAGCTTCAATCTGATTTGATGTACTTGTTATTTAGTGGAAATAAATAAAGTGCATGTTTTGATTCATGTTGTTTGGTTTAATTCTGTGTAAAACCCTAAAACTGGACATTTATAGAGATTCATGTTAGTTTTAAATGTTC
>NW_010729426.1:37115-47572 GCF_000365185.1 Nelumbo nucifera | reverse complement strand
GGGAATATGATTCCCAGTTGGGAGAAGGTAGGAAATTTTTGAAATTCGCCCACCCATTCCGCAACCTTTATGGCGTCCATTGGATGGATCCTACCCTTCTTTCAAAGTACTTATAGCCCATGTGCGAATCACATTCAGCACATCACAAACAATCACATTCACAAATTGATCCAATCAATTAGATAACTTGTAAAACCCTTAATTATTTTAAGTTAATACAAAATCAGCCCATTAAGGTCCATATATTATCCAATAATATTATTTGGTTATATGGACTAAACTGCAAAAGACAGTTTGGCCCATATAGCAATTGGGTTGTTCTTGCTTTAACTTAACATAAATTAGGTTTTACAAGGGAGGGCAGAACTGTATCATGTGATGGGCCATCAAACCCCTGGCCCATAACCGAATTTTAGTCACTTAAACTGTGACCCATGGGGCTGAAAACTGACACCATCAAACCATGGGTTTGGTCCAAACTGGTTGGAACAAATTAGGTTAATTCAACATAGGGTTTGGTGTCCAAAACATGTTACAGTTTTCAAGATTTTGATCTGAATTAATTATCAGCTGAAATTGACATTCAATCATAGCAAGAAAATACATCACATAGGGCTGAAAGTTTGATCGTCCGAATCTGATCCGGAGAAACTCCAAACCAGCAAGAAAAGGGTTAATCGNAGAAAAGGGTTAATCGTAGATTGCAGATTTCTTTTCTGCAAAAACTTCTTCTCCACGCACACCAGCAAGTCTTCCAATGTAAAAAAATATAGAAAAACCTAATTTTCTATTAATTACGTCAGATAGGATCCTATACATTTTGTCTAAAAATAAAAAAAAAATATTTACAGACCAAAATTGAATATAATGAAATTGCAGTGTGCACAAATCTTGGTGCCAATAAAGAATTCGATCTCCATCACACTAACAACCCAAAATTCAAGAAATAATCATAGAACCATTCTAAAATTATTGTAGAATAATAAAGAATTAATTTCAGATCAAAACACGCAAATTTGAGAACCGATTTCTAAGAAAAAATTGCTAACTGTGCAAATCGGGTAGAAAAGTTCTACCAATTTGGATCTACTTCAGATTTGATCTAATTCGGTTCAAGATTGAACCTGACTCTAATACCATTGAAGGGAAGGGAAATCCATCATATGGATGGCCGAACCATGCAGGGTAGTTGGGCAAAATTTCAAAAATTTCTTTTCTCCTTTTCGTGAATCATATTCCCAATTTTCGAAAAACTGCATTTTTCAATGATTATTCTTGATCCAAACCGGGCCAGATTTGAAACCAAAAGAAAGTGAGAGAAATACCTGATACACAATACATATGTGTAGCTCCCAAATTAGGTGTTCACACTCAAAGAGGGTACCAAAACCCGCTTCCACTAAAGATGGCGCAGCTTGAGATGAAACAGGTTCAGCAATGCAGTCCTTCAGCCAGAACTGCAATCCAACGGCTTCGATCAAGCAAGGGAGGCGAGCACTAAATTAGATCTGAATTTTCTTGCAAAAATCAGAATCAGAACTGATTTCTATCAGTTCAAGAATGGAGGTCGAATTAGCGTTAGGGCAGCAAGAGAAGAAGGAGAGGGGAAGAACTGAGAGCAATGTGTAAACTTGGAGCAGTTTGCCATCTTCTATTTATATAGCTTAAAGAGCTGCACTCATAATCCAATTAGGAGCTTCCTATCCAAATCTTTATTTGGATTTGGACTCTTTAAGTGGATAAGACTTATCTTCTTATCCTTATCTGCTGATTCAAACCCATATCCCTATTTGCCCATACTGATTAATCCAATTAATCTAATTTATTATGGGCCTTAGGCCCATTAAACAAGTAGGCTCAAGTCCCCTTTCGATTGTTGGATAACTTGGCTCTCTTTGTATGGCGTGAGACCCTAACATTAATCTTAACAAAAGCCATATGGGTTCAGCCTAGCTTTTGTGACAAAGCCCAGCTGAATTTCCTACTAAACACATTGAACCCTCCCTGAGTCCATCAATATGGTCTCTTAATGGGCCCAACATTTACACTAAATAGTCCTCGAGTCCAGCCACCTTATGAAGGCCCAAGGACTGTGGTCTTAAGTGAGATTAGCCCATTAGGTATAAAAGCCATAAATGCTCTTACACTTAACCTCTCAGCCCTTAATGATCAAACACTTCCTGACAAGAGAGGACCTCTCGCTCGGTTGCAAAGTACAGTGTTGTACTATCTACTCGGATGGATCTCGGGAATTAAAACCTTTTGCAAACCTTTTTCATAAAACATAATATATATATATTCATATAAATATATTTTTGCAAAACAAATCTCAAACACGGTTGAAATTGACTACCGGCAGTTTTGGTTTCCATCAGAGAGAGTGTAGTCCCTGATCATTCACTTTGTCCGATAGAGGGGCTAATCCTATCACTATGATAACCCACTCAAGTGAATTCTTAGACTACCCCGACATACCCAGGTTTTGTCCCCCAAAGGATCTCACTGATTAGAATATCAAAAATAGCCTAATGCTACACTCAATGCAGTACCATAATCGAGTCTAAGGGTTAGGTGTAACTTTCCAGTTTTGCCCACCAGTCTTCAATGTCCAGGGCATAACTAGAAAATGGTTTGGGTTCAGTGTTTCAAACAAACACATACTACATGTGCTTCGGGTCTAACCTTGGCAGCTGAGACAAACTACCCCAACCGACTTGGCATCACATTAGTGTCAACCTTGGTAGGATAAACCTCCCCAGGTCTATCCAATAGCTGTGAACATTTTAAACTAACACGAGTCTCATAAGTGTCTAGTTTAAGGGTAATTATACAAAAACACACCAAGTATAACATGAATCAATTATGTACTTTTATTCATTTATTATAAATGTCTAATGTACACCAATCTGATTGGAGCTAAGGGCATATACTGTCTAATAGGATAGACATCCTCAGTCCATTCCCACCTACAACCGAGCATAGAAGATTCCTGGTCGTGGCGGTAGATTACTTTATGAAGTGGGTGGAGGCTAAGCCATTGGTAACGATCATAGCCCGGAACATACAGAACCTTTTTTGTGGAACATAGTATGCCAACTCGGACTACCTAAGGTGCTGATCTCCGACATTGAAAAGCAGTTCATGGACATTAAATTCCAGAATTGGTGCACCGAAATGGGGATCCAGCAGAACTTCACGTCGGTGGCACATCCTCAAGCAAATGAACAGGCCGAGGTGATGAACAGGGCGATTCTCTACAGACTGAAAGCCCGCCTGGTGCGAGCTAAGGGTTTGTGGGTCGATGAGTTGCCCAACATCCTGTAGGCCTATAGGACCTCTATCAAGACCGCGACAGGTGAAACACCATTCAACCTCACTTACGGTACGGAGGTCGTCATCCCAGCTGAGATCGATGTACCAACCTTAAGGAAAGAGGTGTACAATGAGGAGGCCAATGACGATTAGCTATGGATGAACCTCGACCTGATCGAAGAAGTATGTGACCTGGCCTACATCTGGGCTGAGGCCTACCAACAATGAATAGCTCAGTACTACAATGCTCAAGTCAAGCGATGCCAATTCTGAGTTGGCAGCCTCGTGCTCCAGAAAGTGATGGTACCTGAGCCTGGTGTAGGTAAGCTTAGACTGAACTGGGAGAGTCTGTATAGAGTTAGACGAGTATTTGGTGAAGGGACGTACGAGCTCGAGACGTTGGAAGGAAGGTAGGTGCTCCGTGCCTAGAACATCGACAACCTAAGAAGATACTACTTGTGAGCTCCGGAACTAAATATCCACCAAATTTTCTAAGTCCAAATGACCACTTGCTCAGGCGAATCGGTCAGGCTGCATGTTGGCTAAATTATACAATGGGGAGTGGACCATGAGTCACTCTAAAAGACTAAGGGCCATGGTGCCGAGCCTATAATATCCTCAGTGCTAAAGATAAATAAGACTCAGTCGCTTTCTAAGCATATGGGTAGCACGATCAAACCTCGCTTATGCCTTAATGGTGTACAGGTGGTTTGGGTCATATACCCTACAATGTCTGTTCACCTCAGCTCATAATTACTTTGGATTACCCCTTACTGTACCAAGTTGTGTCAGGAGCTTAACATCTTGGGGCAGCCTACACTTAGAAATTTTTTTTCAAAATTTATTGAACACAAGGTGGCAAAAAGAAAGTTGCATTTCATTTCTTCCAAGGAGTGGTTCATACATTCAACAAAAAAAAGGAGAAAAAGGATAAAGTCTACTAAACCGAGATCGGAGGCTCGATAGATGTTGTATATACAAGGAGGACCAAAGAAAAGAGGCAAAGTCAGTCATCACGGGGCTCCTCGCCCCCACCTTCAACTTTTCCAGAAGTATCCCGGCTCCCTCAGTCTCTATCTCATCTTCAGTAAGGGAAAATTCCTCGGTCTCCATAGCTGGATCGACAGCGTCATCTGGGCTTTTCTCCGTTGCTCCATCGTTGAGGCTCAAGTCACTCTCTTCATCGGAGTCAGGCTCTTGGTTAGCCTCTACAACCATCTTGGTCATTGTTAACAGTTGTTTTGTGTACTAAGGTTTCGTACCGCAAGGGTACTGTTGTAATTTCTCCCATTTTTATATTGTACGACTGGGCTAGTATAAATAATATCTCTTACACTCACCCCCTATATTCTGGAGGGTTTTCAGTCCACTCGACACTCCTCTCATCTCTCCTCTCCTCTCCTCTCTTCTCTTGCTCTTGCTCAACATGGTATCAAAGCAAGTCATCTAGGCCTGAAGGATGATGTCAAGCAAACCTGTTGTTCAATGTCATACAGATGGTCTCTCCATCTCCCAGAGCTGCATCCCTTGAAATGCTAAGCTGTTGTATTCAGTTTGACCCAAAAGTTACAGAGACTTTTCATCTTCCAGCCCAAAAGTTGTACCCCTATTCTGCTCGACTGTAGAGAGACTATCATTTGAGGTTCGTAGAGGGAGTTCTGGTTTATAGAGAGACTATCATCTGAAGTTAAAAGAGGTACTGGTCATCTGTTGTTCGGCTGCCCTACTGATTGACTGTTCAGCCGATTGATGGACTGTTGATTGACTGTATTCCTTAACAAAGCAGCTATATTCAACTGATTTTTTTTGGTATTATGGACTGTTGATGCCCTGAAGCTGATATTGTATTAATCTTATTGATTGACTCTTCGGCTACCCTGTTGATCTCATTGACTAGTTGGCTATCAGGTCTACTGATTAGGTGTGTGGTAAACATCACCCTCTTTTTCACTCTGTTGGGAGGTCATATGACTTCTGTTCAATTGTAGGTCATTCAGACCTACAATGATGTGCGAATCACATGGCAATGATGTGCATTCAGCCATGGTGTTCGCAGAGAGCCACAAACAATTAAACATGGGCCAAGTACTTATAGCCCACGTGCGAATCACATTCAGCACATCACAAACAATCACATTCACAAATTGATCCAATCAATTAGATAACTTTTAAAACCCTTCATTATTTTAAGTTAATACAAAATCAGCCCATTAAGGTCCATATATTATCCAATAATATTATTTGGTTATATGGGCTAAACTGCAAAAGGCAGTTCGGCCCAAATAGCAATTGGGTTGTTCTTGCTTCAACTTAACATCATTTAGGTTTTACAAGGGAGGGCAGAACTGTATCATGTGATGGGCCATCAAACCCCTGGCCCATAACTGAATTTGAGTCACTTAAAATGTGACCCATGGGGCTGAAAACTGACCCCATCGAACCATGGGTTTGGTCCAACCAGTTTGGACCAAATTGGGTTAATTTGGCCTAAGGTTTGGTGTCCAAAACTGTATCATGTGATGGGCCATCAAACCCCTGGCCCATAACTGAATTTGAGTCACTTAAAATGTGACCCATGGGGCTGAAAACTGACACCATCGAACCATGGGTTCGGTCCAACCAGTTTGGACCAAATTAGGTTAATTCAACATAGGGTTTGGTGTCCAAAAGATGTTACAGTTTTCAAGATTTTGATCTGAATTAATTATCAGCTGAAATTGACATTCAATCATAGCCAGAAAACACATCACATAGGGCTGAAAGTGTGATTGTCCGAATCTGATCCGGAGAAACTCCAAACCTGCAAGAAAAGGGTTAATCGCAGATTGCAGATTTCTTTTCTGCAAAAATTTCTTCTCCACGCACTCCAGCAAGTCTTCCAATGTAAAAAAATATAGAAAAACCTAATTTTCTATTAATTACGTCAGATCGAATCCTATACATTTTGTCTAAAAATAAAAAAAATATTTACAGACCAAAATTGAATAGAATGAAATTGTAGTGTGCACAAATCTTGGTGCCAATAAAGAATTCTATCTCCATCACACTAACAACCCAAAATTCAAGAAATAATCATATAACCATTCTAAAATTATTGTAGAATAATAAAGAATTAATTTCAGATCAAAACACCCAAAATTGAGAACCGATTTCTAAGAAAAAATTGCTAACTGCGCAAATCGGGTAGAAAAGTTCTGCCAATTTGGATATGCTTCAGATTTGATCTAATTCGGTTCAAGATTGAACCTAGCTCTAATACCATTGAAGGGAAGGGAAATCCATCATATGGATGGCCGAACCATGCAGGGTAGTTGGGTAAAATTTCAAAAATTTCTTTTCTCCCTTTCGTGAATCATATTCCCAATTTTAGAAAAACTACATTTAACAAGGATTATTCTTGATCCAAACCGGGCCAGATCTGAAACCAAAAGAAAGTGAGAGCAATACCTGATACACAATCCATACGTGTAGCTCCCAAATTAGTTGTTCACACCCAAAGAGGATACCAAAACCTGCTTCCAATAAAGATGGCGCAGCTTGAGATGAAACTGGTTCAGCAATGCAGTCCTTCAGCCAGAACTGCAATCCAACGACTTGGATCAAGCAAGGGAGGCGAGCACTAAATTAGATCTGATTTTTCTTGCAAAAATCAGAATCATAACAGATCTCTATCAGTTCAAGAATGGAGATCGAATTAAAGTTAGGGAAGAAAGAGCAGAAGGAGAGGGGGAGAACTGAGAGCAATGTGTAAACTTGGAGCAGTTTGCCCTCTTCTATTTATGTAGCTTAAAGAGCTGCACTCATAATCCAATTAGGAGCTTCTTCTCCAAATCTTTTTTTGGATCTGGACTCTTTAAGTTGATAAGACTTATCTTCTTATCCTTATTTGCTGATTCAAACCCATATCCCTATCCAAATTTTCCCATACTGATTAATCCAATTAATTTTGTTTATTATGGGCCTTAGGCCCACTAAGTAAGTAGGCTCACATCCCCTTTCGATTGTTGGATAACTTGGCTCTTTTTGTATGGTGTGAGACCCTAACATTAATCTTTACAAAAGCCATATGGGTTCAGCCTAGCTTTTGTGGCAAAGCCCAACTGAATTCCCTACTAAACACATTGAACCCTCCCTGAGTCCATCAATATGGTCTTTTAATGGGCCCAACATTTACACTAAATAGTCCTTGAGTCCAGCCACCTTATGAAAGCCCAAGGACTATGGTCTTAAGTGAGATTTGCCCATTAGGTATAAAAGCCCTAAATGCTCTTACACTTAACCTCTCAGCCCTTAATGATCAAACACTTCCGAACAAGTGAGGACCTCTCGCTCGGTTGCAAGGTCCAAGGCATAACTAGAAAATGGTCTGGGTTAGTGTTTCAAGCAAACACATACAACATGTGATTCAGGTCTAACCTTGGCAGCTAAGACAAACTACCCCAACCGACTTGGCAACACATTAGTGTCAACCTTGGTAGGATAAACCTCCCTAGGTCTATCCAAGTGCTGTGAACATTTTAAACTAACACGAGTTTCATAAGTGTCTAGTTTAAGGGTAATTATACAAAAACTCACCAAGTATAACATGAATCAATTATGTACTTTTATTCATTTTTAATAAATGTCTAATGTACATCAATCTGATTGGAGCTAAGGGCATATACTGTCTAATAAGATAGACATCCTCGGTCCATTCCCACCTGCAACCGAGCATAGAAGATTCCTGGTCGTGGCGGTAGATTACTTTATGAAGTGGGTGGAGGCTGAGCCATTGGTAACGATCACAGCCCGGAACATATAGAACCTTTTTTGTGGAACGTAGTATGCCAATTCGGACTACCTAAGGTGCTGATCTCCAATAATGAAAAGCAGTTCGAGGACATTAAATTCCATAATTGGTGCACCGAGATGGGGATCCAGCAGAACTTCGCGTCGGTGGCACATCTTCAAGCAAATGAACAGGCCAAGGTGATGAACAGGGCGATTCTCTACAGGCCTACTGATTAGGTGTGTGGTATACTTCACCCTCTTTTTCACTCTATTGGGAGGTCATATGACTTATGTTCAATTGTAGGTCATTCAAACCTAGTGATGTACTGCAACTACAGTATTTCTTTTTGGATTCCTACAAAGTCGAAGGTCATAGAGACCTATTCTTGTACTGCAATAGCAGTGTTCAGACTTTACCGTAGGTCAGAAGGACCTGTTCTAGTACTGCAACAGCAGTGTTCAGACTTTGCTCCCAGTGAAACCGTAGGTCAGAAGGACCTGTTTCTGCAATAGCCTTGTACAGCAGTACTCATTTGGTTGTTGTTTCTTTTTTATTCCGATATCATGGGCAGTGAAGATTCAGCCACATCTGGAGTTTCCTCAATGCTGAATKGAATGGGTGGGGGTGACCTATCATTTCCTATGGCTGTTGTCCTTCTTGATGGTTTAAATGACCTAGAGTGGTCAAGAGGGATCAAATTATACATCACTACAAGGGGGAAGATAGGCTATATTAATGGGAGGATCAAAGAACCATCCTTTGGGAATGTTGAATATGATAGATGGAATCAGGAGAACAATATGGTTATGTCTTGGCTCTTGGTCTCCATGCATCCTCAAATAAGGAAGAATTTCATGTGGGTTGAAACTGCAAATGAAATCTGGGAACAAGCAAAATCTACATATTCAGAATTGCGACACTATGCCAAAATTTATCAACTATAGGCAGCATCATCTACTTGTAGACAAGGGGAGAGGTGTTTATCAATTTATTACTCTGACTTGACCTTTGTCTAGAAGGAGTTGGATCATTACGAGAGTGTGGATTGGAAGTGTGATGAGGATGCCAAAATGTACAAGCAACTTGTCTCCCTGCAAAGGGTGTTTACCTTCTAACATGGTCTAAAACCTATGTATGAATCTATCAGGGTTTAGATTCTCAGCTCTAAGGATCTCCCATCAGTTCATCAAGTCTATGCTCTTGTACAATCTGAAGAAAGCAGAAGAAAATTGATGAACAGCCCTAGTGGGGATGCAGTTGTGTTGGTAGCAAAAGGGGGTGTCTCTACTGGTGTGGGATCTTCTTCCAGGAAAGGAGATCTCCAAAAAAAACAGAAGATAAGGACAAATTGTGGTGCACTCATTGCCAGAAACCCTAACACACCAAAGATACCTATTGGGATCTTCATGGGAAACCAAAATGGGTTCAAGATCTGACTAAGAAGCAAGGTTCAGAGGTGAATAAGAGGTCCGGACAGCAAGGTACAAAGAAACATCACATGGCCAACATGGTTACTCGGGAGAATCAGCCCCCCATTTCTACTGTGACTCAGACACATCTCACTGGATCTGACCCGAGGGAGGATATTGTGAATTCCTTCCATGACCATTTAGAGCTCTATGGTAGAGCAATTCGTCAGATGAACACTCCCCCTTGGTATCAGAGCTCTATGGTAGTCGAACGGAAGAACCGACATCTCCTTGAAGTAGCTCGAGGTTTACTACTTCATATGAATGTTCCCAAACGTTTTTAGCTTGAAGTTGTTCTTTGTTCCACTTACCTTATAAACCGTATGCCCTCACGTTGGTTAGAGTACAAAGCCCCACATCCACTTCTCTTTCCTAAGGCTCCTCTTCTTTTTATTCCTCCTCGTGTCTTTGGTTGTCGGTATTTTGTCCAAAATCTGTCTCCCACCCATGGGAAATTGGATTCTCATGCTATCTCTTGCATATTTCTTGGTTACTCCACTCAAAATGGATACCGTTGTTTTGATCCTGTTTCTCATAAATTCTATGTCTCCATGGATGCTTCTTTCTTTGAAGATGAGCCTTTCTTTCCTGTTTCTCCTCTGGGGGAGTGTAGGCATGAGGAGAAACTGGTTCCGCTCCCCTCTCTCCCTGACCCTCCGCCTTTTGGTGTTTTTTCTTGTCGTCGCAAAGGCCAACCAAATTCAAGAGCTGTGGAGAATCCGGAGACTGTGCCACCAAACTCCTCAGGGGAGGATCATACTCACTCAGATATTTTGTCTCCCAATGATGTCCTTGAATCTAAAGAAAATGATTCCTCTACTGCTAATGATCTTGACCGTCCTATTGCTCACAGGAAGGGTGTTAGATTGTGCACCACTAAACATCCCATTTCCAACTTTGTTTCC
>NW_010729425.1:158402-169769 GCF_000365185.1 Nelumbo nucifera | reverse complement strand
TATATATATATATATATATTAATGTTTTATGAAAAAATGTTTACAAAATATTTTAATTCTCGTCACTACACTTTGCAACCATGGGAGAGGTCCTTCCCTGTCGGGCATTGTTTGATCATTATGAGCCGAGAGGTTAAGTGTAAAAGACCATTAAGAGTTGATTATCTGATGGACTTTATCTTACTTAAGTCCATTATACTTGGGTTTTGATAAGATGGTTGAATTCAAAAATCATTTAAGTGTAAATGTCGGGCCCATATTGAGCCCATAGTAATTTGCTAAGAGCATTTAATAGTGAATTCAACCAAGCCTTTTCATAAAAGCTGGGCCGAACCCATGTAGACTTATGTGAGGTCATTATAGAGCCCCATGCCATACAAATCAGGCCTAAATTGGCCATACAACACCCTTGGTTCGTAAGTCTTATAGTTGATGGGCCTAAGGCTCATAATTAATATGATTAATTTAGTTGTCACATAACAGCTTAACATGGGGCAAATCTAGGTTTGAATCTAGGTATAGAGCACCTAATCTTATAAAAAAATAAGGTATATCTTTAATTAGAATCCAAATCTGATTTAGATATGGATTATCTCCTAATTAAATTAAGAGATAGCTCCGTAAGAGAAGGGGGCGAACCAGTCCAAGACAGTTTCATATTTTTGCAATTTCTTATTCTCTCTACACCCTTTTGTCTCTCAGTTTTTCTCAGTTTGAGCTCAGCTATTTGGAACTGATATATATTAGTTTTTCCTCGGGATTTTGCAAGAAAAATTCAGGGGATATCAGAAACAACTCCCCTGGTTCGATCCAAACAATTGGGTTGCAGTTTTGTTGAAAGTTATATTGCTGAATCAGTTTCACTATACACTATGCCATTTTTAGTGGAGACTGGTTTTGGAACTGGTTTGGGCTTGTATTTTCACCTTAAGATCTGTGTTTGTGATATCTATATTAGGTATAAATCAATCTCTTTTATTGATTTCAAATCTGATCTAATTAATGCAAGGCCAATCCTAAAAATGCTATTTTTCAAAACATAAAGAATTAAATTCCTACAAGGATTAGAAAAATTTTTGAAATTAATATGATTTCCATATGATAAATTCTAATCCTTCCAACAAAAATATATTATATTTCACAATATTAAATGTACTTTCATAAAATTATAAATATATTTCCATAATATAATACACTATAGCATATTATGTTAATATGAAAAGATTATTTGAGACTTATATGGTCAATGATAAAATTGTTTAAGGAAACACTTTTAAAATTCATGAGATGTGTTTTTAGATGTTTAACTAGAGCTGAGCTTAGAGTTAAGCTCCACTATTAAGTATTTGGTAAAACTAAATCAAAAAAGGTAAGAACTAACAATTTGTTATTTCCTTTTTGAGTTCTAGATGTAGTGAACTAGTTTATAGCTTTAAATAATGGAACCTCTAGAAAGTGTCTACTTTATATTTTTTCATTAAATATATAAAATAGAATATATTATAATTATATTTTTTATAAAATTATAAACATATTTTACCATACATTTATATTATACTATATAGTATATATGGAAAGTATTTGTGTAACATAAAAGCTTCTATAATCAAAATTTTTGCAAAGCCATATTACATAACCTTTTAATTTGGTATGTCTAATTTAACAATGGTGTTTCCTAATTTAGTATTGAATGCTATTAAAGTAGAGACACCTCTGAAAATTTAAGCAGAATTTTTTAAACTCAAAAGCGTTTTCAAATGTTTTTTCACTTTATGGAAATCTTTTAAAATGTTAATACAATAATGCCAAACAACCACTGACCTTCAAAAGGCAACATTTTAAGAGTTTACATGTCAGTTTGACCACCAGTGTTCCTACTATATGCAAAAGTTCATTCAGCTCCACGGGGTATATAGTTACAGAAACACAGGATATAAATTAACATAGAATATTTTTGTTTTCAAGAATATCATTTATGATCTATAAATGAAAAAAAAAAAGCATTAATTCATCTAAAATTTCCTACTAACGTATATGTGTATATATATGCATGCAATTATACATCGATCAAGTACAAAAAAAAAATAAAAATATTTTAGTGAAACAAAATAAAATAATCAATTCGAACCCAACTTGAATCCAGCGGGTTGGATTAACCGAACCTGACCTTGAGGCTGTGCTTGTGTTTGTGTTTGGTATGACAGACAGTTGAGAAAAATTTTGTTAAAATATCAAACCAAAAAAAAAAAAAGAAAAAACCAAACATGCCTTAATCCGACCTTTAACCTAACTCAATTAAACCCATTTTTTTTATCATAGTTTGATCTCATGGATGTGTATCCATATCCGGATCATTTACATTTTCGAGTTAATTTACGGGTTGGAACCTGGACTTTTTTACCTCTTTGACCCGGTTTGCAATTCATGATCTACATATCAATTAAGTGAACTTGTTAGGAACTCAAAATAATCAAATTACCCTACTACCAAAAAAAATCTAATCAACTTACCCCTCCCTGTTCTACTTTTCTTTGCCACATGTACCGACGAAATAGCCCTGATTAGGCAACCCCAGAAGTTTCCTTGGTATTCATATGTGATATTTTCTCGTACTGTATTTGTTTTGTTGACAACTTGACATATCAGCTAATCGCTAAGCATGAATCCAACTAAATAACTAGACCCAAGGTGGTAAGACCGAATTTCTTATCTAAAATGGAAGAAACGTGCAAAAGTCACATAACTTTATTTTTTGACAAATTAATGGTTTAATAAACCCAAATTCATGAAAGAAGCTTACCGTTCTCACTGGACGGCTGTGCATAAAGAGCCAAAGTTTTACTGAGTATGGTAGTAAGATTTTGCAAAGCTTGAGGAACAGAACAACTCATCTCACGAAGCCCCTCCAAGCAAGTCCTGTGGCTGGTGAGAGCCCCGCTGAGCCACGTACGTGCATCATCATGTCTATGGCGTAAAAATAAGCGCTGAAGCCTGTAATTAGTATCCTCGTAAAGATTAACACAGTCACTCAAAGCAATTTCACTGCAAGCCATTTGATGGTCAAGACTCTGTAATCTTGATGATCCCAAAGCCCAGTCTCTAGCTTGCATGAGCTTACTGCTAGCCATGCGAACTGCCCGTTGTCGTACCATGACATGACTGGTGCTGTTGCCAAGGATGCCTGCTCGAGCCCATATAGCCATACCATCTTCTTCTTGACTGCATGAAACAGTTGCTATTAAGAGAAACAAGGTAATGATCCAAGTAAGCATTTTCTCTCTATTTCTGTTGTGAACACAGAAGTGCTCAGTAGCTAGCTGCATCGAGTTCGTCCTTTAAAAGCAAGTGAGAGGAAGTGGGAATGGCAAGTAAGAAGAAGAGAAACGAAGTAGACGAAGAAGAAGAAGAAGAAGAGACACGAAGAACTGCAGACGTACTTCATGTGTCTTTAATCTTTAGTGGACGTGACGTCGCGAAATGATGGGTACGTGTTAGCTTTCTTCGTAACGGACCTGAACAAGAGAGTCCAAGGAATAATAAATAAATGAACAAATGTTGCTTCTGTGAAGCAAACAGGTGTGGTGACGCAGTAGCCAATCTTGCACAACTCAGGCCCATCGTGTCTAGTTTATGTCATTCCAACGAAAATTGCTCAAATTCAGAGGGATGATGTGTCGTAATGAATGTCCTGTGTGTGTTCGGTCCTTTTGCATGCTAATGCTCTCTATTTGTGTTTTTAGTAATAGTTCAACACATCTTATATATCTTATATATCTTATCTTATAGAGATACGTGGATGCATTCAACGATGAGAGAATGGTATCTTCACGTGAGGATTATAAAGTGAGCCTGTGAGGATAATCTGTTATTTTGTGCATGACTCCCCTTCCAACGTGTGAGGAGATTCAGTTTCTTTCACTTTAGGAATTTAGGATGCAGAAAAATTTTTTGCACCCTCTCTCTCTCTATCTATTCTTTTTGTCTCCCCCGCTCTCCCTCTCTCTCCTCCCCCTCTCATTCTCTTTGTTTCTTGATCTTGCAGAGGGTTATGGTTTCTATTTGTTCTATTCTATTTGTAGTTTGTGTTCGGTTTAGTAGAGCTTTAGGGGCTTATTCTTTGATCTTTGGTCCTCTTGCCATGGGTTTTGCTTCAGTTTTGCTCGCGTTCACTAATGGCGGGTGGTTCTTGCCGTCACTTGTGCAAGTTCAAAGGGCTGTTTGCAGACAACACAGTGAAACTCAGTGACAGCATGGTTGTTGACAATCTCAATGGTCGGCATGGACTCGACGATAGCCTTTGATGCCAAGGGATGTTCATAGTGCCCCACCCTGTTGATCTCAATCTGAGCCAGCTATTCGAGAAAATGGTCAAAGCCTGAACCCATCAAGAAATCTGACATGCTTATGGTCAGTAGATGGAGTGCTGAACTAGAGTCGTCATCGTAGTAAAGCTCAAAGTTTCTCCTCTTTCCACCACCGCCTTCAATGCCGCCATGCAGGCCTCGGTGGACAATAAAGGGGTTAAAAGGTAAACAATCCACCAGTGTTCCTTTAGTTGCGGTGGAACCCTAGATTCGTACTCTGAATGCCAGCATCTACCGGTTGCATGTGCAAATCAAGGGGGCTCAACAATTTCCCCGAAAACTCCAGAGGAAGCCTATGATCTAGTTGAAGAAATGGTATCAAATAGCTTCCAATGGAGTAATGACCGAACCTATCAAAAGAGAGTACACCATATCGATCCCCTTTCAGCCATATTGGCTCAACTTGCTAATCTGAATAAGAAACTTGACACTTTTAATGTTGCAGCTATTAATGCTTCATCTAGCATTTCATGCAATTTATGTGGTCAAATAGGACATACTAATTTTAATTGTCAATTAAATAATCCTTTTATTTCCCATGAAAATGCTAATTTTATCTCTCATGTTGGCAGGTCAAACTTTGACCCATATTCAAATACATACAACCTAGGGTGGAGGAATCATCCAAACTTTTCATGGAGCAACAATCAACCAATGGCACTCATGGAATTCCAACAACAGCTGCCTCCACAAGAAAAAAAGTGTAATCTGGAAGAAATGATCTCTAAGTTCATTAATGCTACTGAAGCAAGGTTCCAAGAGCATGATAAGAGGTTCTTAGTCATGAAGCATCAATCAAGAAATTAGAAGTTCAAGTGGGGCAGATTGTAAATCTGTTGTCGGAAAGAAGAGAGGGACGATTGCCTAGCAATATAGAGAAGAATCCAAGGGAGCAAGTGAATGCCATTCATGAGACCCAGAATGATGACAAGGAAGTTGAGGCAGCCGATTCTCAAATGGAGATCGAAGGGAGTACACCTAAACTGAGTTTAGATGCTATTAAACTTCCTCTCCCTTACCTTGAAAGAGTTTTGAAAGATAACTTGGATGAGGAAGTTAGAAGGTTCTGAATTATTTGGAGGACGGTCAAGAAGGACAAGGTAATGCTCATTATATTATGTTGCCGATTTCTAATAAGAGACCGTTACCCTCTGTTTTGCAGGCCCCTGTTCCATATTTAAACCCACCCATGATGGATGGAAGGGAAGCACACCGAAAGCTGAAACCACGAGAGTTAGAGGATCTGATTCACGATAGGGAAGTTTGTTTTTTTCCTTTTTCTTTCTTTCTAGTTTAGTTTTGCTTCTTTGCATTTAACCTCACATTTAGGATTTTGGATTTAGGTTAGAATTTTTTGATTTATGTCATTTTTTTTATGATTCATACAAAAAAAAAATCAAAACCTCAACTCTTTTGAAATCAATTGAAACAATGTTCTAGGAAAACTCTTGTGAACCTAGTAATAAGGTACGATCAAGGGGTACATGATTTATCTAAAGCCATTTCTAGTTAAGCTAGTCCTAAATTCAGGTTTAAGTAAATGGGGTAGTTGTTTTACCATTGCTACAATTGGTAGGATGGAGCATAAAATGCATCTACCAATCAAGTAATTCAATTGTAGGATGGAGCATAAAATGCACCTACCAACCAAGCAATTCAATAGTAGGATGGAGCATAAAATGCACCTACTATCCAGCAAATTCAACAGTAGGATGGAGCATAAAATGCACCTACTAGCCGAGTGATCCAAAAGTGAGACGGAGCATAAAATGCACTCACTCCAGAAAAAAAAAAAGAGAGAGGTTTTCCCTGATTTACTATCTGGTTTGCAGTAGCAAGAATTGGATTGACTGATAGATGTGTTGAGTATAACTTGGTTGTGTTGATTTAATGGTTTGCAATAGTTAACCTAGAATATTTGTGGAGAAAGAGGAAGGAGACTTGGTTTTGTCTTGCTCGAGGACGGGCAAGAGTTTAAGTGTGGGGGGATTTGATGAGAATAAAATCTATCATATTTTATCCCCTAATATTCTGTCTTTTATACTTAATTAGACTCATATTTCTTTTATTTCGGTTTAGGGCATGAAAGAAGGCATCAGGAGTAAAGAAAGACAAATCGGATGATTTTTCACAATTTCGACATTGTTCATTAATCTGGGCCTAACTCGCGTATCCGATCTCTGATTGGGCTGATTGAAGACCCACTAGAAAGATAAGAGAAAAATACACAACTTTCACGTTTTGGGCTTTCGCAGATTCGGCCTGCATCAAAGTCATATCTGGGTCCGAAGTCAGGGCAAATTCGTAGGAAGGCCCAATCCGCAGCTGAAGCCCAACTTGCAGAAAAGCCTAGCTGAAGCCGAATTCGCAGAGGAGGTTTAATACGAATCCAAGAACAAGAAACTGAGAGGAGTCCTTCCAGATCTAAATTTTTGATGTAATCTTAGAAAGATAAAGGGATTGAGTTCATTAGATAAAGAGATAAGAGTAGGATTAGAATAGGACTTTCTATTCTTGTAAGATAAACTTCAAGAGGAAGTAGGAGACCACCCCCTCCCCTTTAAGCTATATAAAGGGGGGGGAGGTGGACTAACTGGAGGCATCACTCAATCTTGGGGATTGAATCAAGAAGCAAGGAGCAATCAGTCAAGAAAGGGTCAAGAATTCAAGAAAGCTCAAGAAGAAGGCGGCAAGAAGAGGATATCTCAGCACCATGGGCGAATTCAAGAGTTCTTTCTTTCTCTTTGTTTGCTTTAATTCTTTTATCATGAACTGATTTGTTTCTTGTTAGGACTGTGGAAAGCCTAAACCATGTTAATGAATATATTTTTAGCTCTATGATTTCCATATAGTCTATGAATTATTGTGCTTAATGCAATTAAGAGCTTGGCCACCTCTTAATTGATTTGAGTTATGTGAATGAATCGAGAGAAGAATCCACATAATCGACTGAATAATTCATAGTGTGAATTGAATGGTATATAGAGATATATATACATGATTCATCTGAATTTAACGGTTTTCTTGGACTTAATGCACTCCCATCTTGAGAGCTCTATTTGAGAGATCGAAGGGTTACCTGATGGGCGTAGGTTTAGATATCTGGAGAGAGAATATTAAATAACATTGGAAAGACCTCAGCTTATGGGAATGACAAATAATCTTGGTTAATCGAACCCAACAATATTCATAACCTTGGTTAGGTGGACCAAAAGCCCTAGCGATTTCATCCATTGCATATTCGGTTAGTGATCACCCTTAAATCTATTTTCTTTTTCTAGTTTTTAATTTCAGTAGTTCTTGCTAAAATCTGAATTTCGTTTGTCCAGATAATTAGGGAAGACTGTGATTCTAATACTTTTTTTTGTTAAATTCCCTTGGGAACGATATTTTATACTACTTGATAACTAGTGCACTTGCTAGGGTTGTATATTTATAGCTATCATAGCTCGCTGAAGAAGGAGCTCGCTACAACACGAGCTCTGGGTTCCCTGAGCTACCCCGAAGAGGATATTCCGAGGCTACCTTAGCTCGCGAGCTAGGGAAACCAGCTCGCTCAAGCCCCTAAGCAGATAAGTCATTAGAAGGGTAACCTTGAAGTATTCCTAAGCTCGCTACAAAATGGCTCGCAAGTGAGCAGCGCGAGCGTTTCTCAGGAATCTTCTATCTGACAGACCGTACCAATCAAATTGCGCCACGTCCCTTGACTAATGGCGCAGTCCCTGTCCTTTCAACAATCTGCGCCCACGTCTATCAGCAGGCGGAGGCGTGCCTACCCTTTGGATACGTGTCACCCATCTGAGCAAGGGGTACGTCGCAACGACCACCTACGCAGCCCTGGCAGGTAACGGCTATGACAGTGGCCCAGTGGCGGTTATGCCCGATCTGAGAGGGACACCCCTATAAAAGCCCTTGAGGCAGATGGGAAAAGAGTCTTCAGACTTTTAAATACTTTTGCACTCTCATACTCTAACTGAATACATCTTTGCTCGCGAGCTAATCTCTCGAGCACAGTGATAAAGCGCGACCTACACTCTTAGCTTTCGCACTCTTCTTTTCTCTTTCCCCTGCGTTCTGACTTAAGCATCGGAGTATTCCCACTGGGTAAACCCCCGGGAATCCTTCTTTTCCATCTTCTCAGGTATCGTACGTTGCCAGCAATGAGCCAGTCCACAGCCAGCTAGGAGTGCCTGGATCGTGCCGCATCATTTGGCGCCGTCTGTGGAAAACGCTTCAAAAAGCTTCCCCTTAGTTTATGCAACTCTCCTTTTAAGACTTAGCACCCATGGCTTCTTCAAGCAATGCCGGATGCAGCATAGAGATAGACATCGCTGGGGAACAACTCCAGGTTCCTGTGGTTTGCATTGGGCATTTCACTATTCCCCTTTCGCGGATGGGGTCCTCGGCTTGAATGTGCCACAAGTAACGACATCCTTGAGCGTCCCCCTACATTTTTCAGTCGGGACAACCTTCACTGAGCCTTCCACTGTCCCTTCGATGACAAGCCAGAGCCAACTCGACAACCTGGTGCAGTCCATGCCGGCCATGCAAGCCCAGGTGCAACAGTTTCAGCAATTCCAGCTCTACCAGCAGCATGTGCTGCACCAAGTCTCTCAATATCATTATCAGCAGCAGTTCCCTCAGTTTCCTCAGCCTCAGCTCCCTCCTCGGCACCCCGCTTCGCAACAAACTCAGCCTCGTCGCCAGAATGAGCGCCCTTCTCACCAATAAGAGGCTTCCCTGGACCCCCCTAAGAGCCAAGCCTCCTCCCGCTACAGGAAGGAAAGACCAGCCACTCTGGTCTTGCCGCGGGCAGTCAGGTCGAGAGGATCCCAGCTTCCCAGGCCTGCGTCGCCCCATTAATCAAAGTTCGAAGCCCCGCTTCTGGAGAACCGATTCGAGAGCCTGGCCGCAGACTCTAAGCAGGACCCCTCCATCCGCAACCATCACCAGTAACCCGAGTCACTTCCTGCGAAAACTATCCCTGATAGTACGGAGGCAAGCAGCACCAACGCGGAGCCCACCAAGAAGCAAAGACGCTGCCGTCGAGCTCGCCGAACTGCAACCTATGACCTGCCCGAACTCAGAGGCAGGGAAGAGCTAAGCTCGGGTGGAGTAAAAGCTCCTCTGCTTTCCGTTCCATCCCCCCTGTCTCCCGAGCTCCTGGTCGTTCCAATGCCCAAGGACTTCAAGCTCCCCACTCTCGATAAGTATGACGGGTTGTTCGACCCGAATGATCATGTAGACACCTTCCAATCACAGATGCACCTTGCAAGGGCCAATGAGTCTTGCACGTGCGTGGCCTTCTCCACCACTTTCAGAGGAGCGACCCGCACGTGGTATCGGAACCTTGCACCCAGATCGATAAGAAGCTAGGCACAGTTTGCGCAAGCCTTCACATCCCACTTCGTCACCAGCAAGCGGTGTCCGCGAACTGAGGAAAGCCTTCTCAGCATAGTACAGAGAGAGGGAGAGTCCATCAGGGGCTACATCAAGCGGTTCAACGATGCATGCATGCAGATACCGTGCCTAGACCCCGTAGTGCGCCTTGTAGCAGCCAAGAAGGGCGTGACACACAAGGAATTCAAGTGGCACATGGTTGTCAACCAGCCGACAACCATAACTGCATTCCTCAAGCTCGCAAACAGGTTCATAGCCATGGAAGAGGAGATTAACTAGAAGGGCGAAAGCATGCCCGAAAAGAGAAAAAGAGAAGGGGAACCTTCCAGCCAAGGAGACAGCCAAAAGAAGAAGGACATAGCTCGGGGGGCAAAGCCGAGTCAACCATTCCAAGCCCCTGTAGCGGGCTGAACTGACTACACCCCACTGAATGCTAAGCGGGCCGAAATCCTGATGGCAATCAAGGATGCCCCATACGTGAAGTGGCCACCCCGCCTGAGGGGGAATCCTAATGAAAGGAATAAAAATTTATATTGCAACTTTCACAAAGACCACGGTCATAGTACCGAGAACTGTAAAAATCTTCGCGATGAGATAGAGGAACTCATTCGTCGTGGATATCTAAGGAATTTTGTACAAAATAATAATAATAATAATAAAGCAGGTCGGCAAGGGGAGCACGGTAAGGATGTTCCCGAGTCCAGCAACAGGCTGCAGAGCAGTCACAGAGGCAGCCCCCAGAAGAGAGGCCAGTTCGAGGCACCATCCACATGATAGTTGGAGGCTCGATCATTGCAGGCTGTACCTTGGTGGAAGCTCGGACATCAGTTTGCGAAGCTGCCAGAGAAGAGCAGAATCCTCCTATGTGGCCGAAGATAGAGGAATCGATCTTCTTCATGGAGGATGATGCGCACGGGGTCCACTACCCCCATGACGATGCGCTTGTCATAAAAGTAAGGATCAATGATTTCGAGGTCAGGCGTGTCCTCGTTGACTCAGGTAGCTCGGCGGATATCCTCTTCAAAGTCGCGTTCGACCAGTTTCAGCTGTAGGGAAGAGACTTGAGGCCCGCAAATACTCCCCTGGTAGGCTTCAGCGGAGAAGAAGTCAGGCCCCTGGGGAAAATAACAGTACCTGTGGAAGTCAGCGCATGGCCCAGCATAGTAAGGCTCAACCATGACTTCTTAGTGGTCGCGACCCCCTCCCCGTACAATGCCATAATAGGCCGGCCGATCACCCATGCCCTATGGGCAGTGGTTTCCACTTATTATTTGGCAATGAAGTTCCCTACAGACTTCGGAGTGGGGGTAGCACGGGGCAATCAGCTTGAGTCTCGCAAGTGCTATGTTGCCGCCGTCAAGGGAAAGACCAAGGTGGCTGACAATCTCGAACTGGAGCGACCTACGGAGCAAGGCGAAGAACGAGTTGCACCCACGGAAGAAACAGTTGTTATTCCAGCTTTAGTGGAAGACCCAGCTCGGACACTTTAGATCAGAGTTTTAGTCCAGGAACCCCTGCGATCCATATTGGTAAGTTTCCTACTTCAAAATTTAGATGTTTTTGCATGGTCCGCGACAGAGATGCCCGGCATTGACCCTAATCT
>NW_010729425.1:122246-135960 GCF_000365185.1 Nelumbo nucifera | reverse complement strand
ACTCAATTATAGTATCCATTCGGCTAAGAGATTACTGATTTGCTCCCTGTGGGATTCGACCTAGTACCACTTTTATGGCAAATATTTTATTGTGGGACTAGTACTAATTTTGAGGGCTTCGACAAACCCGTCAATCAGCTTCCATCGAACCACAGGTTCGGTCCAACCAGTTTGGACCAACCTGGTTCAAATGGGTCTAGGGTTTGATTTTTAATTAAAGATTTAATTCAAGAAACGATCTGAAATTAATTACTGATTAAAGAAAAATCAAGAATCAGTCATAGGGTTGTTCGCACAGCTCCATCCTACAAAACAAGGGTTAGATCACAGTTTGCAGTTTCATAAACTGCAAATCACATATAGCGATTTTGATATCTGCCAAATCTCCTTTTGCGCTGCCATCTTCGATCAAGAAAATAAAATAAATAGAAATCCTAATTTCTATTAATATTACATCTGATCGAATCCTATACATTCAGGCTAGAAAATAAAAAAAAAAATTATTTACAGACCAGAATATAAAAAGGGAAAAACTGCAAATCGCAGGTTCACTGCGCCAATCAAGATTTCGATCTCCAGTTGTATGAACAACCCATAAATCAAGAAAATAATAAAGAACAGTTCTAAATATAATCCAGATTTTTCAAAAATAATTTCAGATCATTCGCCCTTTAACTGGGAACCGATTACCAGAAAAACCCTAATCTGCGCAAATTGGGTAGAACGCCTTCTGCCCATTTGCGCAGGTTCAGATCTCATTTAATTTGGTTCAAGATTTGAACCATGGCTCTGATACCACTAAAGGGATGAGAGATCCATCATATGGATGGCCGAACCTTGTAGGAAGGTAGGGCGAAATTTCAAAAATTTCTCTCTCCCATGTGGGAATTGCATTCCCTGTTTTAGAAAAACTGCATTTTCAGGATCAATCTTGAACCAAGAACCGAACCGGATCTGAACCAAAAGGTAGGAGAGGGACATACCTGATACGAAGAAATAGTATCTCCCAATGAAGGTATTCATGCCCAAAGAAAATCTCCAAAGACTGCTCCCACTGAAGATGACACAGTGTAGGGTGGAGCAGAATCAGTAGTATTCTTCCCAAGAACCGAACCCTTCACAAGAATTCGATGGAGGCAGTGAGCACAACTTCAAATCAGTCTTTCTCCAAAGACTGATATCAAGAACTGATCCTGATCACTCCCACAAAGCTGGAGGAGAATGCTGGAAAGAAGGCGCAGTCACACTGTATTCGACTTTTCTCTGTGCTCTGAGATCTTGTATCTCTGTTCTCCTTAAGAGATAAGGAAAAGTCCTTGTCTTATCAGCAGATTAGATTAGCTCTCTCCTAATCTCATTATGAGGTTTCCTAATCTGAATCTATATTCAGATTTGGACTCTCTGAGTGGATAGTTATAAAGACCCTATCCTATCTGCTGATTTAATCCCAGATCCGCCCCTTTATTTAACTGATCATATCAGCCCAGTTTGAAATTGGCTTTAGGCCCATGAAGTCTAAGTGCTCAAACTGCTTCCAAACTACTGCCTAGTTGGGCTTCTTTGTATGGCGTGGGACCCAAACATTGATCTACACATCTGCCACATGGGTTCAGCCCAGCCTCTGTTACAAGGCCTGGTCGAATTCACTGAAAAGACAGTGAACCCCTTGAAGCCCATCACATGGACTCCTAATGGACCCAACACTTACACTAAGTGGTCCCTGGGCCAAGCCATCTTTTAAAAACCCAGGGACTATGGGCAGATGCAAGATTAGCCCATCAAGTATTACCCTCAATGGTCTTACACTTAACCTCTCAGCCCATAAGGATCATACACTGCCCGACAAGAGAGGACCTCTCTCTCGGCTGCAAGGAACAGTGCAACACTCTCTACTCACATGGATCCCGGGAATTAAAACCTTTTTGCAAACATTTCAAAACCATAATATGTATATTTATATCCGTATATAAAATATATTTTGCAAAACAAATTTCAATGATTGAAATTGGCTCCCGGCAGTCTTGGTTTCCATCAGAGAGAGTGCATTCCCGATCATTACCTTTGATCGACAAAGGGCTGATCCTATCACTATGATCACCCATTCAGATGAATTCTCGGACTGTCCCAAGATACCCAGGTTTTGACCCCCGGTAAGGATCTCACTGATTAGCATATCAAAGACAGCCCAATCCGACACCTAGTGCAGTATCACAATCGAGTCTAGGGGTCAGGTGTAACTTTCCAGTTTTGCCCACTAATCACCAAGGTCGAGGGCAATACTGGAAATCTGGTCCGGTTCAGGGTTTCAAGTAAACCTACACTGCATGTACCTCAGCTCTCACCCTGGCAGCTGAGACAGGCCACCCCAACACTTGACGGCACATCAGTGTCAGCCTTAGCAGGATAAATCTCCCTAGACTTATCCAATCGGCTGTGAACATTCTAAACTAACACAAGTCTCATTATGTGTCCAGTTTAAGGGTATCAGACAGAAACAATCCACAATAATCATGAATCAAATATGTACATTATTCATTTACAATAAATGTAATAATGTACATCAATCTGATTGGAGCTAAGGGAATACACTGTCTAACATCGCCCCCTCCTCCTTTTATAGCCTTAAAGAGAGCTCGTAATCTCATTTGGAGTTTCCTAATCCAAATCTGTATTTGGACCAGGAGTCTCTTTAAGAGATAAGGATAAGCCCTTATCTTATTTGTAGATTAGATCAGCCCTTCTAATCTCATTAGGAGCTTTCCAGATCCAAATCTCTATTTGGATCTAGACTCTCTGAGTGTATAGGGATAACTCCCTATCCTATCTATTGATCCAAATCACAAATCCACTCCTTTCTTTAACTAATCAAATTAGACCAGTTCGAAATGGGCTTTAGGCCCAATAAGTCTATGTGCTCATTAACCATCCAAACTGCTGCCCAGTTGGGCTTCTTTGTATGGCGTGGGACCCAAATATTGATCTACACATCAGCCACATGGGTTCAGCCTAGCCTCTGTTACAAGGCCTGGCCAAATTCACTGTTATGGGCAGTGAACCCCTGAGCCCATCACCATGGGCTCTTAATGGGTCCAACACTTACACTAAGTGGTCCCTGGGCCAAGCCACCTTATAAAAACCCAGGGACTGTGGGCAGATGCAAGATTAGCCCATCAAATATTACCCTCAATTGGCTTACACTTAACCTCTCAGCCCATAATGATCAAACACTGCCCAACAAGAGAGGACCTCTCCCTCGGCTGCAAGGAACAGTGCAACACTCTTTACTCACATGGATCCCGGGAATTAAAACCTTTTGCAAACATTTTGAAACCATAATATATATATGTATATCCGTATATAATTATATTTTGCAAAAACAAATTTCAACGATTGAAATCGGCAGCCGGAAGTCTTGGTTTCTGATGCTGCGCAATTCGGGCACTTCTAGCTGGTTGCTGACTAGCTCCTAGCTGGCAACGGATGACACCTGAGAAGAAGATGGTGAAGAATTCCCGGGGGACTTGCCCGATGGGAATACTCTGATGCTTAAGTTAGAAAGCTGGGGAAAATAGTAAAGAGTGTAAAAAAGGCTAAGAGTGTAGGTCACGTTAGATCACTGAGTTAGCTCGAGAGCAAGTAAGTTCAAGATAAGATCTCAGATGTTCAAGAGAGAGAGTCCTTCCCTTCCACTAAGGGGCTCTTATATAGGCATTCTTGCCAAATCGGGCGTAATCGCCACTGGACCTCCTGCGCAGCCGTTATTTGCCAGGGCTGCACAGGTAACCGTTGCCTGGGAAGACAGCACGCCACCATCTGTCGAGAGACGTGGGTACAGTCTGTCGAATTGGCAGGGACTGCACCGTCGGTTAGGAGACATGGCACAGTCTGGCGGGTACGGTCTTGCCAGATAGAAGCTTCCTGAAAGCATCGCATCGCTTAGTCGCGAGCTATCCTGTCGCGTAGCAAGCTATCCTGTCGCGAGCTACTTTGTAGCGAGCTCCTTGGGGTACTTCGAGGTGACCCCTCTCAAGGTTGCCTTTGGGGCAGTTTTTTGGCCAAGTGTTGGAGCGAGCTGGTTACCCTATTTTGCGAGCTGGGATAGACTTGTCTTGGAGTATTCCCTTTCAGTAGCTCGGGTGACCTCTTGCTCACGTTGTAGCGAGCTCCCCCTATAGCGAGCTATGGTGTAGCGAGCTGCCCTATGGGCGGGCTACTTTGTCACGGTCAGGCTGTGGCGCTGAGCTATTGCTCGTGCCGAGTCATGTCCATGTGTCATCGTCTCAAGGGGTCGGGTCAAATCACCCTCCATCAATTGCCCCCCACTCCTCGGGCTAAGAGTGCTACCTTAGCGTGAGGAGTTCATGAAGTGTGACGGGTGGATTTGACTGAAGTTCAAACATGATTGACTGCTCGCAATAAATATGCGCACGAAGGTCAGGGGATTTCTGACCTTTCGAATGCCGAGAAACGCGCCAAAGTGGCTCTTAACTCTGGGTGTCGTGCAGCCATCATTACCTTAATCATGGGAGACGTGCAGCCAGTCACATTTCGGTTTCAGAAGACGTGCGATCAACTTGACTATGAACTGTCATATTTGTCTCATTCTGGGCCGTTGATCTGGGGGCATAGTGGCTATAAATAGGAGGGCCCCTAGGCCTCATTTTCTTTCATGCTAACTTGCTTTGTCTTTGGATTCTGAGGTCGCCCATCCATCTAGTCTGCCCAAGATCTTTTCCTGTTCACACCGTTTCATCCTTTCCGGTGAGTCTAATCATTCTGCCAATCATGTTTGGGTATCAATACGACGTTTATCCCCGGGACGGTAACCAGGATGACGCCCCCTCGAGCTCAGAGAGAGCTTGGGAGCAGGCTTCGGTGGCTCGGGAGGCCTATGTTGAGGTGGCTTCTACTTCTTGGGGTAGAGAGCCCGACACCTTCGGTCCCTCCTCTATGACGATGGAGAGACTTAGATCTCTAGTTCACTACTTTAACCTTCCCGGGGACCTTACCTACGGTCTCCCCTCTGGTAACTTTCCCTGGGAGCATGGTTCCAATGACATAGTGATTTTTCAGGAACAGCTCGAGGCTGGCCTGCGTCTTCCTCTACACCCTCTAATAGTGGAGGTGTTGAATCATTTCAACGTCACCATTGACCAGCTCCATCCCAACGCCATCGGGAATGTGGTTGAGACTATTTCTCTATGCTATGAGTATTGTCTTCCCCTTGATCTTGATATCTTTTTTACCATTCTCTGCATCAACAATTCTACTCCTGGAGTGCCTCCGAAAAGGCGTTGCTACTACTTTTCTCCCTGCCGCAAGGGGTGGCCCTTCCCAACTACCTGGAGGGCCGCCATCCAGGATTCGGGGGTTGAGCTGGACCCTGAAGTTCAAAAAACGCTGCAGTCCTGGGCAGTAGTGGGCCTTCACTGTTCGGACTACTTGACTGAGGAAAAACTCGTGCAGGCTGGCCTGAGTCTGGGTAGGTTGCCTTTTAGATTGGTCCTTAATGTTAGATGATGCACTTTGGGCTTACCATACTGCATTTAAAATCCCAATTGGTATGTCACCCTACCAACTAGTTTCCGGCAAAGCATGCCATCTACCCGTTGAGTTGGAACATAAAGCTTATTGAGCTACCAAATTTCTGAATTTTGAATTAACCAATGCAGGTGAGGCAAGGAAACTTCAGCTCAACGAGTTAGATGAATGGAGGAATCACGCTTATGAGAATGCCCGCACAAAGAAAAAACCAAGGCATGGCATGACTCTCGAATTGCTGGGAAGGAGTTCAAGGAAGGAGATAAGGTGTTGTTCTTTAATTCTCGCCTAAAGCTATTTCCTGGTGATGAAGGATGATTTGACCCAACCTATGAAACGGTGACACGTAGATGCCGATAGCATGAGCGACACCCTAGCGTTGAAGCCCGGAGCGACCAAGTGACGGGCCCATGAAGCAGTCCGCTACGTTACAGCTCAAGAGGGGAGAAGTCCGCCGCGAGGCAAACTCTGGCTTCCCCGTGCTATCTTTGAAGAGATACTCTGAGGCAACTGTAGCTCGCAAGCTAAAGTTATTAGCTCACCCGAGCTCCCTAGCAGACAAGTCATTCCAAGGACCAATTTCGCTAAGGGTAATCCTGGAGTGTTCCAAAGCTCGCCACGAGAAATCTCGTGAATGAGCCACACTAGCACCCTCCAGGAATCTTCTGACTAACTGACCGTACCGGTCAGACTGTGCCATATCCTCTATTGATGGCGCAGTCCTAGTCCTTTCGACAGTCTGCGACCACATCTCTCGACATGCTAAGGCGTGCCTACCACATTGGAAACGTGTCACTCACCCGGGCAAAGTGTGCACCACAACGGCCACTTGCGCAGCCCTGGCAGGTAACGGCTATGGCAGGAGCCCATTGGCGGTTATGCCCGACCTAACATGAGTGTCCCTATAAAAGCCCCCAAGGCAGAAGGGAAACGACTTCTTCTTGAATCTGTAACCTCTTGAACATAGTGGTAACGCGCTATCCTCACTCTTAGCCTTTGTCTCCTTTCGCTTCATCCACGCAATACTAACTTAAGCATCAAAGCATTCCCGCCGGGAAACCCCTTGGGAGTTCTTCCTCTTTCCTCTCATCTCAGGTACCTACCAGGAGCCACGCGAGCGCCAGCTAGGAGTGACCGGATTGTGCTACATCATTTGGTGCCGTATGTGGGACACGCTTCAAAAGGCCTTTCTCTCCAAACTCTCTTAGTTCTTATCTTCCTCAAAACAATCCAACCCTCATGGCTTCCTCTAGCAATGTCAGGCGAAGCACGGAAATGGATAACTCCAGGGAACAACCCCAGCTTCCTACTGTCTGTATCAGACAGTTCACCGTCCCCCTCTCAGTGGATGGAATCCCCAGCTTGAATGTGCCTCTCACAGTGGCACCTATCGTCACCCCATTCCCTGCTATAGTCGGAGCGACGTTCACCGAACCTTCGGTCGTGCCCCCAGCGGCCAGTTCAAACTAACTGGACGATTTGATGCAGTACATGCAGGCCATGCAGGCCCAAATGCAATAGTTCAGCAACTTCAGCTCTATCAACAACACGTACTACACCAGGTCTCCCAGTATCAGTATCAGCAGCAATTCCCCCAGCTGCCTCAACCTCAACTTTAGCAGCCGCAGTTCCTGCTTCGGCACCCAGCCTCACAGCAAGCTAAGTCTCGCCGCCAGGATGAGCCCCCCTCTGGCCAAGGAGAGGTCCCCCAAAGCATCCCAAAAAACCAGGCCTCCCCCCGCAGCAGACAAGAGAGATTGACTACCCCGATCTCACCGCGGGCGTACAGGTTGGGAGAGCCCCAACTCACTAGGTCTACGTCACCTCGGCAATCGAAGTTTGAAATCCCGCTCCTTGAGAACCGGTTCAAGGTCCTGGCAACAAACTCCAAGCAGGACCCCTCTGTCCGCAGCCATCACTAGCAAACAGGGCTACTTCCTGCACAAATCATTCAAGACAGCGCAGAGGTGAGCAGCACGAATGCCGAGCCCACCAAGAAGCAGAGACGCCGCCGCCGAGCTCGCTTATCTATCACCCGTGATTTGCCCGAGCTCATGGGCAAAGAAGAGGTAAGCTTGGCCGAAGTCAAAGCTCCCCTCCTCTCAGTTCTATCCCCCTGTCTTCCGAACTCCTGGCAGTCCCAATGCCCAAAGACTTCAAGCTCGCCCCTCTTGACAAGTACGATGGGTCGTTTGACCCAAATGATCATGTAGATGCCTTTCAGTCACAGATGCACCTGGCGAGAGCCAGTGAGTCGTGCATGTGCGTAGCCTTCTCCACTACTTTTAGAGGAGCAGCCCGCACGTGGTACCGGAATTTGGCACCCGGGTCGATAAGAAGTTGGGCGTAGTTCTTACAAACCTTCACGTCCCACTTCGTTACTAGCAAGCGGTGTCCACGAACTGAAGAAAGTCTCCTCAGCATAGTGCAGAGAGAGGGAGAATCCATCTGAAGCTATATTAAGCGGTTCAACGATGCCTGTAGGCAGATACCGCGCCTGGACCCCGCCGTACGCCTTGCAACAGCTAAGAAGGGCTGACGCACAAAGAGTTCAAATGGCACATGGTCGTCAACCAACTAGCGATCATAACCGAGTTCCTGAAGCTTGCAAACAGGTTCATAGCCACCGAAGAGGAGATCAACCAAAAGGGCGAGGGCGCGCCCAAGAAAAGAAAGAGGGAAGGAGAGCTCTCCAGTCAAGGAGACAGCTGAAGAAAAAGGACACAGCTCGGGGGGCAAGGCCAGGTCAATTATTCCGACCTCCTGTAGCGGACCGAGCCGATTACACCCCATTGAACGTGAAGCAGGCTGAAATCCTGATGGCGATCAAGGATGCCCCGTACGTGAAGTGGTCACCCCGTCTAAGGGGGAATCCCAATGAAAGAAATAAGAATCTGTATTGCAGTTTTCACAAAGATCATGGTCACAGTACCGAGAGTTGTAAAAACCTCCGCAATGAGATAAAGGAGCTCATCCATTGCGGGTATCTAAGAAACTTTGTACAAAATAATAATAATAGTAATAAAACAGGTCAGCAAGGGGAGCACGGTAAGGATGCTCCCGAGTCCAGTAGTCGGCTGGCTGAACAACCGCAGAGGCAGCCTCCGGAGGAGAGACCAGTTCGGGCGACCATCCACATGATAGTGGGAGGTTCGATCATTGCGGGTTGCACTTCCGCAGTAGCTCGTACTTCGGTTTGTGAGGCCAACCGGGAGGAGCAAAACCCCCCAAAGCGGCCAAGGACAGAAGAGTCAATTTTCTTCATAGAAGATGATGCACGAGGGGTCCACTACCCCCATGACGACACGCTTGTAATAAAGCTAAGAGTCAACGACTTCGAGGTCAGGCGTGTACTCATCGACTCAGGCAGCTCAGTCGACATCCTCTTCAAAGCTGCGTTAGACCGGTTCTAGTTGTAGAGAGGCAACCTGAAGCCCGTAAACACTCCTTTGGTAGGCTTCAGCGAAGAAGAAGTTCGGCCCCTTGGGAAAATAACAGTACCTGTGGAAGTCGGCACGTGGCCTTGTGTGGTCAGATTCAAGCATGACTTCCTGGTGGTCGCGACCCCCTCCCCCTACAATGCCATAATAGGTCGACCGATCACCCATGTTCTACGGGCGGTGGTCTCCACTTACCATTTGGCTATGAAGTTTCCAACAGACTTCGATGTGGGGGTAGCGCGGGGCGACCAGCTCGAATCGCGTAAGTGCTACGTCACCGCCCTGAAAGGAAAAACCAAGGTAGCCGATGACCTCGAGCTGGAGCGGCCTATGGAGCAAGGCGAAGAACGAGCCGCGCCCATAGACCTCGAGCTGGTAAGTTTCTTACTTCAAAATTTCGATATTTTTGCATGGTTCGCGGAAGAGATGCCCGGTATAGACCTCGAACTCATAACTTACAAGCTGAATACTGATCCTCTAGTTAGGCCTGTTAGACAGAAGAAACGTAACCTAGCCTCGGAGCGGTGGAAAGCGGTCAACGAGGAGGTCGAAAAGCTCCTCGCAGCTGACTTTATAAGAGAAGTCCACTACCCAAGTTGGGTAGCCAACCCCGTCCTGGTAAAGAAGGCCAATGGCAAGTGGCGCATGTGCGTCGACTACATCGACCTGAACCGGGGTTGCCCAAAAGACTGCTTTCCACTCCCCAAGATCGACCGCTTGGTGGATGTGACCTCAGGGCACGAGTTGCTAAGTTTCTTGGATGCCTATTCGGGCTATAACCAAATCAAGATGGACCTGGCGGACGAAGAAATGACTGCATTCATCACGAAAGATGAATTAGGGTTTGCCCTCCAACTCTATTTATAGCCTTAAAGAGAGGTTCTCCTAATCCCATAAGGAGTTTCCTAATCCAAATCTTGTATTTGGATCTGGACTCTCTTTAAGAGATAAGGATAATCCCATATCTTATCTGCAGATAAAGATCCGCCCTCCTAATCTTATTACGAGTTTCCTAATCCAAATCTTTATTTGGATCTAGACTCTCTGAGTGGATAGGGATAACTCCCTATCCTATCTGCTGATCTAAATCCCAGAACTACCCCTCTTTAGTTAATCATATTAAACCAATTCGAATTGGGCTTTAGGCCCATTAAGTCCATGTGTTCATTCATTCTCCAAACTGCTACCTAGTTGGGTACCCTTGTATGGTGTGGGACCCAAACATTGATCTACACATCAGCCACATGGGTTCATTCCAGCTTCTGTTATAAGGCCTGGCCAAATTCACTATAAGAGACAGTGAACCCCTGAGCCCATCACCATGGGCTCTTAATGAGCCCAACACTTACACTAAGTGGTCCTTGGGTCAAGCCACCTTATAAAAACCCAAGGACTGTGGGCAGATGCAAGATTAGCCCATCATGTATTACCCTCAATGGTCTTACACTTAACCTCTCAGCCCATAATGATCAAACACTGCCCGACAAGAGAGGACCACTCCCTCAGCTGCAAGGAACAGTGCTGCACTCTCTACTCACATGGACCCCGGGAATTAAAACCATTTGCAAACATTTTGAAACTATTATCTAAATATATATATGTATAACTCTATATAAATATATTTTGCAAAACAAATTTCAACGATTGAAATCGGCTGCCGGCAGCTTTGGTTTCCATCAAAGAGAGTGCATCACCGATCAATACCTTTGTCCGACAATGGGGCTGATCCTGTCACTATGATCACCCACTCAGATGAATTCTCAGATTGACCCAACATACCCAGGTTTTGACCCCCTCTAAGGATCTCACTGATTGGCATATCAAAGACAGCCCAATCCGACACCTAGTGCAGTATCATAATCGAGCCTAGGGGTTAGGTGTAACATTCTAGTTTTGTCCACCAGTCTCCAAAGTCCAGGGCAATACTAGAATTCTGGTCCGGTACAGGGTTTCAAGAAAACCCACACTGCATGCATCTCAGGTCTCACCCTGGCACCTGAGACAAGCCACCCCAACCAACTTGGCAGCACATCAGTGTCAGCCTTAACAGCATAAATCTCCCCAGATTTATCCAACGGCTGTGAACATTCTAAACTAACATGAGTCTCATATGTGTCCAGTTTAACGGTATTACATAGAAACACACCACAATAACATGAATCAAATATGTACTTTATTCATTTACAATAAAAGTCCTAATGTACATCATTCTGATTAGAGCTAAGGGCATACACTGTCTAACAGCTCCCACTTGCACTTATGTCCAATCTGGTATAAGCTGGAGTCCCAGACTTTCCACGTGTTTCATAAACACTTTCTGTGTCAGTGGCTTAGCTAATGGGTCTGCCACATTCTCCGCTGATGCTGCCTTTTTAACATCAATCTCCCTTAGACCCAGTGTTGTATCCAAACAGTGGAATGGGTGATGTGCTGAATTCCTAATTCAAGTATGAACACCTTCATTCATTAGGTAGCCTCACTTACGGCAATGTGTTTGTCTTGGGTTGTGGACTGTTATTTTCACTACTTAGGACCCCTGTTTGCTAACTTTCAAAAAATAGCACACGATCCTATCATGCAGATATAACCCGATGTAGACATTCTACCATCTGGATCTAGTTGGAAGTCGGCATCAGTATACCCCTAGATTTGTAGTGAGCTACCATTGAATACCAGACAAAAATCTTTTGTCCTTCGGAAATACTTAAGTATATTTTTCACAGCACGCCAGTGCTCCTACCCTGGGTTGGCCTAGAATCTACTTACAACACTCACTGCCTGAGCAATGTTAGGACGAGTGCACAGCATGGCACATATGATGCTCCCTACAGCTGAGGCATAGGGAACGTCCTTCATGCCCTCAATCTCCTCGGGAGTCTTGGGAGACATCCCCTTGTAGAGAGTGACTCCGTGCCTGAAAGGAACATTTCCTTTCTTGGAGTTCTCCATGTTGTATCTCTTGACTATTTTGTCAATGTAAGCAAATTGGGATAATCCTTTTATCCTCTTCGATCTCTCTCTATAGAGTCGAATGCCCAGTATATAGGAGGTTTCTCCAAGATCTTTCATGGAAAATTGTTGTGAAAGTCATACTTTCAACATAGTCAACATTCCTACATCATTCCCATTGAGTACAATGTCGTCTACATACAGAACCAGAAACGTAACCTTATCCCCAATAGATTTCCTATAAACACAGGGTTCATCCGGATTCTGCTCAAAGTCAAACTTTTAGATAGTAGAGTCAAACCGGATGTTCCAACTCCTAGAAGCTTGCTTAAATCCATATATGGATCTATTTAATTTACATACCATGTGTTCCTGACCTGCAGCTATGAATCTTTGCGGTTGCTGCATATAGATATGTTCAGTAAGATCTCCATTCAGGAATGCAGTTTTGACATCCATTTGCCAAATCTCGTAGTCATGGTATGCTGCTATAGCTAGCAGGTTCCTAATGGATTTAAGCATAGCCAACAGTGAAAAGGTTTCCTCATAATCGATGCCCTCGTTCTGAGTGTACCCTTTCGCCACCAGACAAGCCTTGTAGGTCTTAACCTTACCATCGGGGCCCTTTTTCCTCTTATAGATCCATATGCAACCAATTGCTTTTACCCCAGGGGGCGGATTTACCAGAGTCCAGACTCCATTTGTCTCCATTGAGTCCATCTCAGCTCTCATGGCATCTACCCACTTCAAGGAATCTATGTCCAACATAGCTTCCATATAAGTCACGGGGTCCTCTTCGCTGGTCGTAGCTTCCACCAGGTAACCATCCTGGTCATAGCCAAAATGAACTGGAGGCCTAGATACCCGGGTAGATCTTCTAGGTTGGTCACTACCTAGAACTTGTGGGACACCACCCACTACTCCTGAGCTCTCCTCATCAAAAACAATTTCCTGACGATGATTGTTCAGGATGTAATCATCCTCCAAGAAATGGGCATTTCGGCTATAGAACACCTTTTGTTCACTTGGGTCATAGAATAGGTAACCCACAAAGCCCTTGGGGTAGCCTACGAATAGGCAACGACTGGTCTTGGATTCCAATTTGTCCGAACTCGTTCTTTTAACGTGCGCTGGACAACCCCAAATCTTCAAGTGTCTGACACTTGGTTTCTTTACGGTCCAAAGCTTATAGGGAGTCCTCGGAACTGATTTGGTTGGAACCTGGTTTAGCAAGTATATCGCAATCTCCAATGCGTAACCCCAAAGGGATGTGGGTAACTTTGAGTGCACGAGAAGTGACCAGACCATATCCAATAAGGTCCTATTCGTTCTCTCTGAAACACCGTTAAGCTGTGGTGTAGCAGGAGGATCTAATTGCGATACTATCCCGTTGACCTTTAAGTAGTCCCTGAATTCGTTAGAGAGATACTCACCAACTCTATCCGATTGGGGATATTAATACCCTTCAGTTAGACAGTTAGATCTGATTTGAATCAAGGAGCAAGGAGCAATCAGTCAAGAAGGGTTCAAGAAAGGTTCAAGAATTCAATAAACTTCAAGAAGATGAGATTTTAGCACCATGGGCGAATTCAAGAGTTCTTTCTTCCCCTTTGTTTGTTTTAATTCTTCCATTATGAACTAATTTATTTCTTGCTAGGGCTGTGGAAAGCCTAACCATGTTAATGAATATATTTTTATCTTCTTGATTTATCCAAGATTGTGATTTCCATATAGTCTATGAATTATTGTGCTTAATGCAATTAAGAGCTTGGCCACCTCTTAAT
>NW_010729425.1:93719-103997 GCF_000365185.1 Nelumbo nucifera | reverse complement strand
CCACCTACTTTATATTTTAACCTTAGGTACTCATTAAACTATGAGCCCTTTAATCATCTCTTGCAACTTCAACCTGTCACAGTGTCACTTACTAACATTCCCAAGATTTAGAATTGTTTGTCTATGCTTTGCTGCCAATAAACAATGGCATTCCCTTGATTTACTCTTGTATTAAATATGCTATACAGAGAGAGATATATATTACAAACCCAAGAAAGAAAACAATGAGATTTATTGGATTGGTAATTAGGATGCTCAACACTCTTTATTTTTTTTTTTTTTACAATTGCATTTGATAGTCTAAAAGTGTAACTTAAAAATTAAGTTCAATTGAAAAAAAATCAGACGTATAAAAACAGTTTGGTGAGCCTCATTTAATAAAGCGTGAGCAAAAAAGTGCTTTTGTGAGAACTGGATATTAAACATGCATGGTTGTGAAATTGGGACTTCATTTATTGATTTAGAGGAGGCAACCGAATTGAAAGAGAAAGTATTGCAGGTAAAAAGGAAGGGGCCATGCTTGGAAGTTGAAACTCTTTCCAGTTTCCACCATGAGTGTTGACTGTTGGCTGCTGTAGGCACTTGATGGAGTGTATGCTATGTTAGTTAATCTTTGAGAGACAACTCAAATTAATTATATATATTGTGGTCCAAAACTCTTGCTTTTTTGGCATACTTATTACAGGCAGATTATGAGGAAGGTCAATGGCCTAGGCTCAAGTTGCCAAGAGAGTGCAGACTGATCTTAATTTTTGGCATACTTATTATTTATTACTTTGAGAGACTCTCATGCTATGATTTATTTATTGTTTAAGTAGAAAACTAGAAATTATTGTATGTACTATGACTTTATATTTGCTTTATCTTAATTAATGGGAAACAAATCAATACCATTTAGATTGGATTGGACTAGTCCAATTTGGTCCAGGTTGGAAAGTCCAATAGTACAGTGGATTGGATATTTGGATTGAAGTTCTCTTAATCTTTTTTTATCCCTGTGACATGCTCTCTCTGTTGAGTTTGAGAATCCTGGTGATATTTCCAATTTTCTCATATGAGATTTTGTTTTAGTTTGAAAATGCATCAATTTATTTAGTGGGCCAAGCATTTACTTTTTACATGAAATTTGTATTGTAGTCTTGTTATGAGTGGTGGAGCTTACAAATCTTGATTCTCTTGTTAAAATTTTTATGCATATTATCTGAAATAAGGTGACAGAACTACATGAGCTGAAGTAATATAACAGATATGCTTCTGTGTGCCTTGTCTTAAATGTTTAAAGTTTTAGTTTTCTGTATGCAAAGTATTAGTTACTTTGCTACTGTCCCAAACAACCAGCACCACCGACATGCCTGAGAGGCTGAGAGTGGGTTTATGGGACCAGTCAAAAGGTTTTTGACTCCAAACACTGGATGGTGGGGGAGTTAATGTGCTACATCTTTGTCTCATGTATCATTAAAATGTTTTGTCTTCCATTTCTCATACATGGTAGTTGTTCACAATTTAATGTCTCTCCGAGCATAGCTTGATAACATTTATATTGGATCTCATGAGAAAAATTCTGATCAATATCCACCCCTTCTTCCCCTGTGATTGGTATTCGTGCTTCTAGTATGGTGCAAATTCCATTTCATTGCCTTCCAAAGTTCTGTACTGAATAACCATTAGGAATTTTGTTCTCAATATTGCCTTATAGACGACTCTACAAACAGTGAATTGTTTCTACCCTTTTCTGTTGAATCTAATTGAAGAAAAGTTAGTGAATCAACACCTTTTTTATTTTTCTGCTTTCTGGAGCAGCTAGATGCTACAATTTTATCATATTTAAGGGGCTGGACAATCATAGCCCAAAGGTGAAAACTTCTTACCTACTTCACTACCTGGGCCAAGTAAGAGAAAGCAAAAGACCATTTATCAAAACCGGATCAGAAGTCAAGTAAAATCAATCARAAAGCTCACTAGACCACACTCTTGTTTTAACCTTGAAAGCTACATTAATTTGTTCTGTAATGCATGTTTGACGGGTTGTCGAAGCCCTCAAAATTAATGTTAATCCCACAATAAAATTTTGGTAGTAATAGTGGTACTAGGTTGAATTCCACAGGGAGCTAGGGAATAATTTCTTAGCTGAATGCACAATATAATAGTGGGAAAATTAAATAATTAAAAATTCTAAAAGAACAATAGAGCAAATAGCAACGAACAAATAAGAGAAATCAGTCTTACCGAATTCTGATTCAAGGGTTCGGATTGATCAATTGGTCATCGATCATAGGTAGACTTCGGCAGTTTTGCAATTCAAACATTTAACCTTAGATTTATTAGAATAGCCATAATAAACCTTGTGTTTTCCTAAATCAACTGACCAAACCCAGCATTCGATCAACACTTATCACTAATCGACTGGGTATGATAGTGTTCTATATTAACTAGTGATAGCATTAAGCTTTGTGAAAACAATTAAACCAAAATAACAATAATTGAGATAGCTTCAATTATCGAATCTTGTCCCATTGATTCCCCTTAAGTTAAAACATGTCAATACATTGGTCAAAGACTGTCACGAACAATTGACCCATAAAGAAATTAACCTAATTGCTACTTGTACCACTATTCGTGACAATTACGGATCACTGAACCATGGATAGCAGTAGGAAAATCAACATTAATTAATTTGTCAGACTAATTAACATTAACATCCATTGAGAATATGCACAAGAATCAACGAATACTTGAATTAAAAAGCAAGAACTTGAATTAAATACAAAACCTCCCGATGACACAATCGAACCTCCCCTTGAACCAAAAAAGAAAAGGCTTAGCTGCTCATGATTTTCGAACCCTCCAGGCTTTGCTTCCCAGCAGGCCGAATTGATCTTCTTGAGTTGTTTGATGCTTGATTGTTAGATGATTGAGTTGATGCCTAGAGTTGGTCCGCCCCCCTCTTTATATAACTGAGGGAGATGGCTGTTTTCCAACTCCTTCTAGAAGATTAACCTTAGCTAGATAGCCTTGATCTGTTTTGAACTAATCTTATCATATCTCTTATCTAATGATTTAGTCCCAATCTTCTTATCTCTTTAGGATTACATTCAAAATTTTAGATCTGATAAGACTCTCTCTTAGGAGATTACATTCGAAATTGGGACTCTTGGTTCTTGAATTCGAGTTAGGCTGTTTTAAAAACTTGGGCTGCTACAAGGCTCTTCTGCGAGTTGGGCTTCAGCTGTGAAATGGGCCTGACTATGAACTTGCTTCGACTTCGGGCCCGGTTTCGTATTTGATGCGGACCGATCTTGTCAAAACCTTAGACATAAAAGTTGTGGGCCTTTCTTTCATCTTTCTGATGCCTCTAGAATTGTCCAATTTGGAGTCCGGAATTGAGAGTTATGCTTAGATTAATGACTGTTGCCGAAACTGTGCAAAATCATCCGAATTGCCCTGTTTTCTTCCAACTGTCTTCTTTCTTGCCCTGAATCGAAATACAAGAGTAATGAGTTCATTTAAGTGCTAAATAAATGTAAAAGAGTGAATATTAGGGGATAAAAATAGGGTACTTTTTAGTCTCATCAAATCCCCCCACACTTAAACTTTGCCCGTCCTCGAGTAAGGCAAAACTCAAGCAAAACAAAAGAAACTAATTCCCTACTGATTTTTAATCTCTCTTTTTCTCAACATAAAGCCTGATCCATTGCATGCTTCAGTCCAGACTTGGTAACCTTCCCCTTCCATCTCTTTCTCCCATTTTTCTCGTCCAAGAGTGATCGCAAATCACCATTCCTCATGGTCTCAAGTTAAATCGACAGTCAAGGAAACAAGTCTTCCACCGACTGAATTTTCTTGGACTGAACAAGTATCCATTGCTTTAACAAACCAATTCAGTCATATTCAATTATCTTTCTTTGTTTCTTAGGTCAAAACAAGGTGTGTTATTGCTATAAGCTTGTTAGGTATCACATCTCCACCACGTAGTATGAATTTCAAGGGTCTGAAGGTGAGAATGGGGTTGGGGTTCTAGGGTGAATGCATTTTATGCTCCATCTCACACTTGCTTTCGTTTCTAGATGTGAGTGCATTTTATACTCCATCTCACATTAGTCACGATTTTATTTTATTTATTTATTTATTTATTTATTTTTATTATATATATATTTTTTTGCGCAAGAACGAATCATAAGGCATCACCATCTGATCCATGAACTCATCGATCGTTGTCTCAACATGCCTAACACAGCAAGTTCTAGAATAATCAAACCATGTTTGACAGATATTTATGTGAAAATCAATTAGGCCCTTATGCGGACAATTTATATGCATCTTGCTTATTGATCGATTAAAATAATGAGGTACCATATGCAGCAAAAAAAAAAATTCAGTTAGTCATGTTTGCATCCTATCCTATCTATTCAGCCTAAGCACATGATTCCTAATAAGTCGAAATCATTCAATGATAAGTTTCCAGGGAGTAGAAATTTCAAAAGGCAAAGCCAATAAGTGATGATCGAAGCATGCTAGGGTTATCCCAAATTCCACCAGATTTCCCTAATCCCTCCACACTTAAGTTATACATTGTCCCCAATGTATGTGGTTATGCGTATAGTAGAAGGATTTGAGAGAACTTCCCTGTGCGCCTTGTTGGGTTCCTTCAGATATAAAATCAACTGCTAAACAGAAATCAAAACCAAACAAAATAATAAAATTAACTAAACACAATGGGTTGCCCCCCATAAGCACAATTGTTTAACGTCGTTATGCTCAACGTCCTCCTTTGTTTCTTTAACTCGATGAATAACTAGGAAGGTCCAACGAGATGTCTATCGTAGAGGAGACATTTGCATCTTCATGGAACAACTTCAATCGATGCCCATTCACCTTGAAAACCTTACATGTATTGAGACTTTTGATCTCTATTGCAACACAAGAAAACACATTAGTAACAACAAATGGATCCATCCACCTGGAACGCAACTTACCTGGCATGAGTTGGAGTCGAGAATTGTATAATAAAACCTTTTGTCCAATTATAAATTGTTTTCTTAAAAGTAGATTATCATGGAACAATTTGGTCTTCTCTTTGTAGATTTTCAAATTCTCATATGCTTCTAACCTTAACTCTTCCAGTTCTTGCAATTAGAGCTTTTTTGCCTTGCCAACTTCTTCCATGTTCATATTGCAGCGTTTGATTGCCCAATAGGCTCTATGTTCAATTTCGACCGGCAAGTGGCAAGATTTGCCAAAAATCAACCTGTAAGGGGACATCCCTATTGGTGTTTTGTATGCTGTTCGATATGGCCAAAGTGCATCAACTAGACGTAGGCTCCAATCCTTTCTTCCTGGATTCATCGCCTTCTCTAAAATGGACTTTACCTCTTTATTGGAAATTTCAGCTTGTCCATTAGTCTGGGGGTGATAAGCAATTGTGATTCGGTGATGCACCCCATACTTCCTTAGCAAGACTTCGATGGCTCTATTGCAAAAGTGGGTCCCTTAATCACTTATGATGGCTCGAGGAATGCCAAACCTACTGAAAATGTTAGATTTGATAAACCCTACAACACACTTAGAATCATCAGTCCTGATGGCCTTTGCTTCCACACATTTTGAGACATAATCGATTGCCAAAAGTATATAAGCAAAACCACAAGAGGGAGGAAAGGGTCCCATGAAATCAATACCCCAAACATCAAAGATTTCGCAGACAAGAATGGGGGTTTGGGGCATCTCATTCCTACGAGATAATGCACCTGCTTGCTGGCATCTTTCACAATTTTTACAAAACAAGTATGCATCTTTAAATAGGGTTGCCCAATATAACCCACTATCTAAAACCTTTCGAGCAGTTCTCTTTGGTCCAAAATGACCACTACAAGCATAATTATGACAAAATCTTAAAATCGACATATGCTCATTCTCAGGGACACGCCTCTTAATTATTTGATCAGAGTAGAATTTCCATAGATAGGGTTCATCCCATACATAATATTTTGCCTCATACATGATTTTATTCTTCATGGACTTGCTAAGGTAATTTGGCAAAATTCCGGTGACCAAGTAGTTCACAATATCAGCATACCAAGGAACTATACATTTTATGTGAAACAATTGCTCATCAGGAAACAACTCAGAGATGGGTGAGGAGTCTTCATCTTTTACCAACCTATTTAGATGATCCACCACCGAGTTTTCAGCTCCCTTTCAGTTCTTAATCTCCAAATCAAACTCTTGGAGCAAGAGTATCCACCTTATCAGCCTCGATTTTGACTCCTTTTCGTTAGTAGGTATTTCAAAGCTGCATGATCAGAAAATACAATTACTTTAGAGCCAAGCAAGTATGATCAAAATTTATCTAAAGCAAACACAATTGGTAATAACTCATTTTCAGTAGTTGTGTAATTGCACTATGCAGCATTCAATGTTTTTGAAGCATAGTGGATGACGTGGCTCCTCCCATTTACTCGTTGACCTAAAACAACCTCTATTGCATAGTTGCTTGCATCGCTTATGATCTCAAAGGTCAAGTTTCAATTAGGTGGTTGAATAATGGGTGCAATTGTTAATAGTTTCTTGAGCTTGTCAAATGCTTCCTTGCACCCATCTCCAAAATCGAAAGACACATCCTTCTGAAGCAAATTGGACAATGGTAGGGCGATTTTTGAAAAGTCTTTGATAAACGTGCGATAGAAACCTGCATGTCCAAGAAAGGAACGAACTTCCCTAACATTTGTAGGGTAAGGAAAACTCACAATTAAATCAATCTTGTCCTTGTCGACCTCTATTCCTCTAGCTGAAATAACATGTCCCAACACAATGCCTTCCTTTACCATTTCATAATTTAAAACAAGATTTGTCTCTACACATCGATTCAGAATTTTACTTAAATTACTTAAGCAATTATCAAACGAATCACCATAAATAGTAAAATCGTCCATGAACACTTCAATGCACTTCTCAATAAAATYAGAAAATATACTTATCATGCATCTTTGAAAAGTGCCTGGAGCGTTACACAGACCGAAAGGCATCCCGTCAGTAAGCAAAGGTACCAAATGGGCAAGTGAAGGTTGTTTCTCTTGGTCCTCCTGGGCAATAACTATCTGATAATATCTTGAGAATCCACCGAGAAAACAAAAGAATGCCTTACCTGCTAATCTTTCTAACATCTGATCAATGAAGGGTAAGGGAAAGTGGTCTTTTCGAGTGGCCAAATTAAGTTTTCGAAAATCAATTACCATACGCCAACCACTTTGTACCCTCATTGGGATTAGTTCATTATTTTGAYTTTTTACCACGGTTATCCCAGTTTTCTTGGGTACATGTATAGGACTTACCCATTTACTATCTGAAATTGGGTAGATTATCTTTTCATCTAACAACTTAAGTACTTCTTTCATTACCGGGTTGAGTTTTCTTTGTGGTTCTCTAACTGGTTTGGCGCCATCTTCCAAAAGGATCCTATGCATGCAAATCGAGGGGTTGATCCCCTTTGTGTCGGCTAAGGTCCAACCAATCGCCGCCTTATGTTCCTTTAGGACTTTGATGAGCCACTCATCTTGTTTTTCGGTCAACCCTTTCGTAATGATTACGGGTAGTGTCTCTTTTTCGCCCAAGTGCACATACTTAAGGTGATCAGGTAAGGTCTTTTTCCAACTCCGGAGCCTGCAAAACAGAAGGCAACAATTTCTTATGAGAAAATGACGATGGAATACCAGAATTGATTACCTTTTGTTTCGGCATCGGTTCCGAAATGTCATAGGGTGTATCGAACTCCTCCTCCTTGTCCAATTGTGCATTGAATTCAAGTTCTTCATCCATGTCATCCTCTCCAAAAACATCTTGCACAATCGAATCAATGGTATCAATAGAGTAGATCGAATTGCATTTACTTGGATATTTCATAGCTTCAAATATATTAAATTTAACAATCTCTCCATCGAACTCGACGGAGAGGGTACCATCATTCACATCTATTTTGGTCTTGGTCATTTTCATAAATGGCCTGCCTAATAGAAGTGGGGCCGAACTTGTGACTATGTCCTCCTCCATCTTCAGGATGTAAAAATCGGCTGAAAAAATTAAATCATTAATCTACACCAACACATCCTCAACAATCCCTTCCGGGTAGGCATTAGAACGATCAGCTAGCTGAATAACAACTCTAGTTTCCTTCAAGGGACCTAATATCAAAGCATAGTAAATCGAGTGTGGCATGACGTTGATGGATGCACCTAAATCTAGCATGGCACGCTCAATTCATTTATTTCCAATCACACAAGGTAAGGTGAACATACCTGGATCAACACGTTTTTCTGGCAAAGTCCTCTTGATGACAGTTGAAACGTTTTCTCCAACCCTTACATTCTCATCGATTCGCAGCCTCCTCTTGTTAGTGCACAATTTTTTTAGAAACTTTGCATACTTTGTGATCTGTTTTATAGCATCTAACAAGGGGATGTTGATTTCCACATTCCTGAAGGTTTCTAAGACTTCCTGCTCATATTCCTCCTTCTTGGACTTTTCCAACCTACTAGGAAAATGTGGTACAATGGCATTAATAATCTTAGGGTGAGGGGGATCGGATATTACCTCAATGGGGTCCTCGTTTGAACCTTGTCTCTCCTCTTCCTTCGTTGGTGAGGTAGGTTGGGGCTACATTTAACCTCACATTGGGGACAATGTAAGTTTTAAGTGTGGGGGAGGGGATTTAGGTTAGAATTTAGGTTGCGCTTTAAAATTTGATTTATGTCGTATTTTTCTGCATTTGATTTTTTTTAAAAAAAAAGAAACTTAAACTCTTTTGAAATCAATTGAAGCAATGTTGTAGGGAAATTCTTGTGAACCTAGTAAAGAAATATGATCAATGAGTACATGACTTATCTGAAGCCATTTCCAGTTAAGCTAGTCTTAAATTCAGGTTTAAGTAAATAGGGCAAATATTTCACCATTGCCACAATTGGTAGGATGGAGTATAAAATGCACCTACCGGTCAATTAATCCGATGGTAGGATGGAGCATAAAATGCACCTACCAGCCAAGTCATCTGATAGTAGGACGGAGCATAAAATGCACCTACTAGCTAGTAAATCAAACAGTAGGATGAAGCATAAAATGCACCTACTGACCAAGTAATCCAAAAGTGAGATAAAGCATAAAATGCACTCACTTCTTTAGATGAGAGAAAAAGAAAATAAAAAAGAGAGAAAAGATAAAAAGGTTTTCCCTGATTTACTACCTGGTTTGCAGTAGCAAAAATTGGATTGACTGATAAATGAGTCGTGTATGGCTTGGTTGTGTTGATTTAACAGTTCACAATATTTAATTTAGAATATTTGTAGAAAAAGATGGAAGAGAGTTGAGTTTAAAAAATGGTAGGATAGTTTGTTCTTGTTCTATATTTGCTTGAATTTTGTCTTACCCGAGGACGGGCAAAGTTTAAGTGTGGGGGGATTTGACGAGACTAAAAAGTATCCTATTTTTATCTCCAAATATTCACTCTTTTTCATTAATTTATCACTTAATTGGTCTCATTACTCTTGTATTTCGATTCAGGACAAGTAAGAATGCAATTGGAAGAAAACAAGACAAATCGGATGATTTTGCACAGTTTCGGCACCATTTAGTAATCTAGGCATAACTCTCAATTCTGGATTCCGATTTGGATAATTCAAGAGGCATCAGAAAGATGAAAGAAAGGCCCAAAACTTTTATGTTTTGGATTTTGACAGATTCAGTCCGAATCGAAGACGAAATCGGGCCCTAAGTTGGAGCAAGTTCGTAGCAAAGCCAATTTCACAGCTGAAGCCCAAGTCGCAGAAGAGCCTTGTATCAGCCTAAGATATTAAGGCAGCCCAACTCGAATTCAAGAGCCTAGAGTCCCAATTTCGAATGTAACCTCCAGAAAGATAATCTTATTAGATTTAAACTTTGAATGTAATCCTATAAAGATAAGCAGATTGTATTAAATCACTAGATAAGAGATAGGATATGATTAGTTCAAAATAGATCAGGACTTGAAGTTAATCTCCTAGAAGGAGTTGGAGAGAGCCCTCTCCCTCAACTATATAAAGAGGGGGGCGGACCAGCTCTAGTCATCACTCAATCCAATGATCCAAGAGATTATCAAGCAACTCAAGCTACCAAGAGAGCAGTTCGGCCATTGAGAAGCAGAGCATGGAGAGTTTGAAGATCATGAGCAGCTAAGCTTTTCTTTTCTGGTTCAAGGGGGGAGGTTCGATTGTGCCATTGTGAGGTTCTGTATTTAATTTAAGATCTTGCTTTTTA